>OZ010796.1:340559962-340814962 GCA_963932465.1 Maratus speciosus
AATTGGTCTAGATTCAGTACTAAACAAAAATAAGATTAGAAGGACCGCAAAGATCTTGTGATGCACGTCAAAGGAAAATTCCGAGCTTGAATCAAACACATATAGAAACACCAAACAAGTTGATCCTTGCAATTAACAGAAATTAGGACTTGACAATTTAAAGTTACCTACGTTTCTCGTGTAGTAGAAGAAATGAATCAACAGTTTCCATTTCAAACTTTTGACTTTAATTGAACAAGCATTCAAATTTGCATTCAAATTTTAAAAATAGAAAATACCAGGGAATCAGGTTTTGACTATAATTGCATTAAGGATATAATAAAACAATTTTGTTCAGAAATGGATATTGATGATTCCATCACTGAATATACACTGTTCATGAAAGTACTTAAAAATGAAGGCATGTCAGATATTGCAAAGTTTTCTGAAATTTTTTTAAGAGAGCATAACCATACGTTTCCGATAACTTCCAAAGTTATAAATGTTGTGCTTGTGCTGTCTGTCACAAGTTTACCTTGTGAAAGAAGATTCAGGGCCCAAAATGGAATAAAATCTAAATTCAAAAATTCATTTAACAACCCCATTGTTAAGAACCCATGATATTTGGTTGAAAGTTCAAAAATAGGCTATATAAAAGCTTATCTTTCTAACTTTTTTAAATAAAAAACATTTTTCATAATTATTCAGAGCTGTTGATTTAAATTGCTTCAATGGTATTTTGTCATGTCTGTATTAATACAGGCATGACAAAATAATTAATGTAATTAATGTAAATCTTTAAATAGCACGTAAAATAACAGTGGGTTTTAGATTTTTTTCTCCCTTCCAAATAGCTCAACTCCCCTCCATTTATAAATGTTGGTAGGGAGACTCCCCTCCTAGGAAAAATTGAATTTCAAGCCCTGCAATGTATCTGGTGATTAGGATAGTAACAGTGATTATGACTCTGATGATAGTATGGATTAAATATTCTAAAAATTTTAAACACTATAAAATTAACACTAACGACGTGTTTTGAATGAATGAACGCTTCTTCCTCAGACAAAAAGTGTGTACTACTACTAAGACAACAGAAACAGTTTTGCTTCTGCTGTCTTGCTAGTAGTACATGCATTTTGCCTGAGAAAGGGGGATTCACTTCTTCAAAACGAGTTGCTGATATTCTCTTTAAGGTGTGCCTCGGAATCATTAAAATTATTAATTGTGTTTGCAACACCAGTTTTTTGCATTTTTAATGCGATATTGTGGATGATTTATAAATATTTAATTTGTATAAAACTATCTTAATTTTTTGTTTTTAACTTATTTTTGTGCAGCAAATATTTGAAAAAGCTTTGAAAATTAATGGACCCTATTCTTGTGACATCAAAGTCACGTGCTTTGGGGAAGCATTCCCGACATCGTAGCCGTTAATTATGCAACGACTCGTTTCGTAACTTATGGCTGCATGCCGTAGAATAGTAACGGAGCATATTACTGTGACGTGAGGCCATGTGCTTTGGGGAAATATTGCCGAAATCACAGCCTCGAACCCAAAGGGAGACTAGGGTCCATTAATAAATTACTCTATAGCTTATGTAAAAGTTTTAAGTTTTACTACGTAAAGTCTATAAAAGAATGTATGATGTTCTTTTTTTGTTCAAAGTAAATTTTATTTATTGCTAACTTTGGAGGCTTCCTGCCCCACTGTGAGCTGTTTGGATCGCAGATTTCCACACTAGGCGCTGTACTTCGGTTATAGTGCCTAGAATATATAGTAAAGCGCCTAGAATACCTAGTGTGGAAATATGCTGTCCGAACAGTGCTAAAAATTTGCATCCCTTAAATGTGCGACGATACTGCAAAAATTTCAAGTGTCGATCGCAGCGACATCCGCGGGATTTTCGCATTACTAGTATTACATTGTATAGACTAGCAATAGACCCTATTCAGATGACGTCAGCCGCCAGAGCTGGCGGTATGATGATCTGTTATTCTAGTTACTGGACCGGCAGAATACCAGTATGCGCAGGCGCAAACACCGCTAGCAGACGACTGTAGCCTTGACCCAGGTTGAGGGCATACATTTTAACTGAAAATTTGCAAACTTAGGGAATTTTCTCGCATACAGAACAACATTTTGAATTTAGATTATAATATATTAAGTACATACTGCTGCATCAAAGAATTTTTTTGCGGTATTTTTAAAAAACAAGCATTAATAAATCACACTCCATAGACTGCTATGCTAAACACCGCCAGTAAATACCGCCAGCAGACGAATTTTAGCCTCGACCTCAGGTCGCGTGCATAAGGTCCATTTCTTGCAGTTCTAGAAAATATCCTGCAGATGTCGCTGCGATCTGCATATTGCAGCAGTATCATTGCACATTTAAGGGATACAATATTTTAGCGCTTTTTTAAGTATTACAGGGATAGCCGATTTCCGCACCATATATTCTAGGCGCTATATATATAGTGTGGAAATCGGTTATCCCTGTAATACTTAAAAATGTGCTAAAATATTGTATCCCTTAAATGTGCAACGATGCTGCTGAAATATGAAGATCGCAGCGAGATCTGCAGGATATTTTCTACAACTGCAAGATATTGCTAGTCTATACAATAGGGCATTTTGATATGACGTCAAAAAGGTGGAACACAAATTCTGCCATCTGCGCACTCGACTGCACATATTCTTGGCATCTTTTGAGTGAATTCATGTTTACCATCTCGGCTTCTTTTTCGCACATTATGCGATTGTCAAGTGCTTCTGTACAACTTTTTTGTAAAGAAAATGCCGAAGTGTCATTTTTTCCAAAACGTGTATTGTTGTTATCGTCTATAGAAAAATAAATGTAAACGGAGAAACATACTAAGTAAGTGTTTTGTATATTTTTTTCTGTTTCATTTTCTTTCAGATTAGTTTTTATTTGGTATCTCGTATAATTTTTTTTTTTAGTTACGTCAATGTTAAAAAAATTTTGGTGTTAGATATGATCCTGTTACTTCTACTGGTTTTGCTCAGTGTAATTTTACGAATTTAATATTATGATTAAACAACTTGTAGTCATATGTAGAGTAATATTAACATATATTAGAGGTAGGATATATCTTCTGATCAATGACATACTCAAGATTTTTTTTAGGGTGGAGGAGGAATAATGAAAAGTGCATAGTTTTTTCAAAAAAAGTTAGTTCTTTTAAAATAAAAGACTTACCGAATTTTACAGATATCAAAAGCACATCTGTTAAAATATGTATTCATGTACTTTTATTTAAAAGAAAGTCATTGTAACTGAAAGCATTTTGAGAAGACAAAATCTAGAGTTGTCATTTTTTTTTTTTTTTTAAATCCTGATAAACATGATAGTGTTTATCCCACCATGTGGGGCAGGTTGGGACATTTTAAAGGCTTTTTTGTTTTGTTTTCACTCTTTTCCTATGTGAGATATTAGATTATTATAAGGTTTATTTGATGCAGAAATGTTTATACTTTATGTCTAATTGGTTCTAAAATAAGAATAAATATTAATAAAATTTAGAACAATTATTTACTGAAAAACGTCCCAAGGTGCCCCACCTTCCCCTATAGTCAGTGGTTTTTACTTTTGAGTGATCAAATTTTATATGTGCAATCCAAGCTGATGAATGAGCAGTATAAAACATGGGAAAAAATGCATGTGTATTCTTACTATTTCAACATTACTTGCTTTTATTTGTATTTGATTTTCATGTAGCATTTCTAAGAAGTTACAGCCTGAATGTATAGCGGGATGACTTTCATATAATAGACAGATTTTTTTTATCTCCCAATTTTTATTTGATTAACTTTTAATTGCTTATAGGAGGCTGAATTTCAGTTACAGTAATGCAAAAAAAATTGTGATGTTGCCTGGCTATGGGTAAGTAATTCATCTAGTAGACTTATTATGACTATGCGATGCAGTGTTTGTATACCATTCTACGGTAAAGGTTTGACATAACTATTGTATATTTAACCCCTTTGCGACAAATGTCTTTTACAGAATTTTTAATCTTTTCCCACATAGCATTTTTAGTTTGCAGAAGTCTTGCTTTGAAAACTTGCAAAGTTGCAGCAACCTCAGCATGACAAGACTGAAATTTCATAACACGACTGCAGCAAGTTAACGCAAACGCCGAAGTCGCCACACTTTGGACTTGCAGCTAACTTAAGTTAATTTCATGCTGTGTCCAAGTTATTGCAAATTAACGGCAAAGAAGTAATAAAAAATACTGCAAACTTATTGCAACGTAATAATCTTTCCATGCCACATTAACTGTTTAGAACTGTTAAGTTTAACCCCTTCGAAGGGGTCCATAGACCTGACCAGGTCCCCAGTAGCAGAAACTGTCCAGCATGGCAGCGGGCGCTGCAGATTATTTTGAACGTTGCAGATTAATCCAATAGCTTAAAAAGAAAGGCTGGGCTTAGAAAAAAGCTGAAATTTACTTTTAAGTCTCTAGATTTATGGTATTTGTTTCATAATCTCATTGTATTTTCTTTATAAAGGCAAATTTTTCTGATTTTATGGGATATTGTTGTTTTAGCAGGCTTAATCTAGCACTATTGGGTTGCAGATGAATTTTAGTTCGTCAGACTGACACAGAAAATTCTGCTTCTGGGACAGGTCTACTGATAAATACGGTGCATGCATCGTTTTTACCACCATAAATAAGCGTAATATTTGTACGTTTCAATTCAATCCTTTTTTGGTATTTGATAAGTATAGCGTTTAATAAAAGCGGTGCCAAACGAGTATCTGCTAATTATCTATTCTCCAAACAGAGGGATTTTTTACTTTCGTGAATTAAAGACAGTCTTGCCCTCAGTTTCACAACAAACTACTCATGTAAGTGGGTGATGGTATACCTTGCGGGAGATTTGCTGTGAATTTCTCAATTCAAATTTGTCACGACAAGATATATATCAGAAAAAATCAAACTTGCTGCTAATGTCCATGCTATCTGGGTTATCACCGGTTTTTCAAAACAGAAAATTTTGCCTAATTTAATCGAGAAAATCCCCTGATTAAATAAAGCAAAATTTACAATAAAAAATAACTGGTGGGAATAATCAAGGATTCTGAGCAATTTATGAGTCATATTTATATGTGATGCTCATCCCCAAGGTGTTCAATTGATCATTAATTTATCTCTCCTTCTTATAGGATATCATAGTTTTGGAAGATTGTGTTGCAGTTCATCCAAAGCCAAGAAGTAGTTGAAGCTTTCTTGGTATTGTAGAAAAGATGAAGTTCCTTGAGAACCACCTCTCTGAAGATGAACAGAAGAGGCTGAGAGCTTAAATCTGCTGTTAGGGGAGACCGGGGGAATGCCGCCACCCCACCTAGTTTAAAAACTAAGGGCAGTTTGAGATAGTGAATGTGCCTGCACTATAGCAGCCAACAATATAAACAGTGCCTAAAGTGAGAGTGACTTTGCTGTACGTCGTTCATTTGTTCTAGTGAAAAATGTAGTTTTCATCTAGTTGCTTATTATTTTGGAGCTTCAAATGAGTAGAGATAAGCGCCTTTTATTGTAACATTAGGTATTTAAGATAATATGACCCGTAATCTACGTGCATTCGCCGACATTTTGATGCAATGTGTTGAACAAGTTCCGTTCTTCTTTCGGCTTTGCTTGGGGATTTCCGCCATATTGTCCTCTCGGGGTAATGCCGCCGCCATGCAAATCGGGTGAGAAATGGCCTCATTTTAATGTAGTGTAGCCGATTCAGCAGAGTGACTTTTGCAATATGAAGTAAATTGTAAGCTTAACCATTATTCTGCTCAATTACATTGCTTTCTAACTATTTTCAGTAGGTTGTGTGTTTCCTAGTATCCATTTGATGCATGTACTAGGTCATTAAAGAGTGGCGGCATTATCCCGGTACAGTGGCGGAATTACCCCAGTGTCCTGGGTAATCCCGCCACTGTGCAGAGGTTTAAAAAATATTTTTTTATGTATGCGTACTTTACAGTTATGATTACGGTTAAATTTATACAGATACTAAAGATCATGATTCAGCTTTAGAATTTTTACTATTAAAAAATAAACATTTTTTCGAGGTGAAAAAATTTAAATTCCCTTAAGGTGTCGCCATTCCCCCGGTCTCCCCTACCTGATGTGATTGAAAAATAATATTCATACATTAGAAGCAATTAGCCTGGTGAAAATCTCTGGTGGATAGAGCCCTTTTCATTGATTTCATTGAAACGTGGCCGTTCACCAGGGCGTTTTGCCCGGATCGTTACTCTGAAAAAATGAGAAGAAACAGTAAGTTGATTTCATTTTTGTCTCCTAAACCATATTTAAATTAACTTTTTTCTTTAAGTTCTCAAATTCTTATTTTTAAATGCCACTTTCATAAATTAAAATTTTATTACCAATGAGATAGATTGTAAATACAACTTTGTTTTCAACAAAAGTAAGGTTCTAATTTTTATCAAAATTAATTATTTGTATTTCTGAATAGGGATGAATTGAATAGTGGTTTCGGTGAATAATAGGCACATAGGTGAACCGAAGATTCAACTAGACAAATAGCAAATATTTGACCAAATACTTTTATATTTCAGAGTTTAAAATTGAAAAATAATTTTGCATCATATTTAACAAAGATACAGTAAACTCTGTCTAAGGCGGAATCGATCGGGACCGAGAAAATTTTCCGTAGTAGACAATATTCCGTTAAAATCTTTCCGAGTTAGACAGATTTCCGTCTTACACAGAGTCCGCCTTACAGAGAGTTTATTGTACTTCTATTTTGATGAACAAAACCTTTTCATAAGTAAATGTTAGACCAAAAAAAAAAAGATCTATGCTTTGAATTTGTCGAAATGTCACTTGTCTGTCATGCAATAGATGCATAATTATTAAGAGATTTGGATGAGGCTAAGTATGTGTACATGACATACCAAGGTCCCAACTGAGTTCATTACCTAGCTTCATCCATCATCTCATTTCAAAATGAGAAATAAAATTTTAAAATTCAAAAAGAGGTTCAAAAACTTAGAAATTTAAAAAGCTTTTTCTTTTAAGTATTTGACCTGATACAAGTATTCCATGACATTTTTTCATTACACCATTCATTCATCCACAACATTTTCCCATTAGCCAGCTTCATCCATCATCT
The DNA here is from genome assembly GCA_963932465.1 of Maratus speciosus. NCBI lineage: Eukaryota > Metazoa > Arthropoda > Arachnida > Araneae > Salticidae > Maratus > Maratus speciosus. The sequence goes on from OZ010796.1 coordinate 340,567,101, forward strand.
TGTTTCAAAATGGTAGCCATTTAAATAAAATTTTTAAATTCAAAATGAGGTTAAAAAAATTATAAATTTAAAAAGCTTTTTCTTTTACGTATCTGATCCTGATACAAGGATTCCACGACATTTTTTAGTCATTATCTTAAAAAATATCTGAGATACAATTGTTTGAAATTCTAAGGTGTCTGACATTTTGACATAATCTGAGTTTTCTGAGACAGCAGCATTTGTATATATTTTAACAGATTTTGATGTAACTGAGAACGCGTACAAGACTTTCCGAAATCTCGACAGAGTTCACTGATTAGCTTTATCCGTCATGTTGTTTTAAAATGACGAGTACTTCAAGATATCACCAACATTTGGTGACCAAACATAAATTGCTCTAAATGAAGCCAACTTGGATATAGCTGACTTATTTGGCAAAATTCATGTTCAATGTTCATGAAAACTGGTATTGGATCTTCTATAATCGGGTTCCACTAATTTTAGCTTTGTGTGTTTTAGTAAAATATTTTTTTCTAAATCATCCGATCTGATATTTATATTCTTAGAAGGTATAGTACAAAAATTTTATCTTCAAATGCCATAATAGATGCTAAGGTAACTTTTTACAGTCCTCCCTCCCCAAAAGAGACAAAAGTGGCCGTTAATTACAAAAAAGTTATCTACATATGGAAGTTTATATTTGTATGTTCTGCATCTAACAAAATTTTATCACTGCGGCTTTGACTAGCTTTGAGATACATTTTTGCCTCCTCCGCTGAGATGAAATAGGATCCGGATTAAACAAAATCAGCATTTTCTGGAGTTCTAGAATATCTAGAATCTCTATCTTGAATTTTTTTTTATTATCAGAGATGCTGTGATAGATTGTATGTTTCCTCCAAAAAAAAAAAAGGAGGAGGGATTAAAAAATCATCCAATCTGATATTTATATTCTTAGAAAGTATCTAGCCAAACTTTTATTTTCTAAACCGTGATAAATTCTAGGCTATGTTTTTAGAGCTCCTCTCCCAATGGGAATACAAAGAGACTGAATTTCTAAAAAAGTTATGTGTATCTGCTGTTTATATTCTGATTCTCTGTATTGTACAAAATTTTATCATTAAGGCCATGACAGGTTTTGAGATAGGCTTTTGCCCCCTCCCTTTCTATGTATGAAGGTTAGAAAGAAATGTCCAAATCATAGATTTAAAGTTCATTCTAAATAGAATCTAAAGTATTTAATTGGTGATTAAGTTACATTATTAAGTTAAATTATTGCATTTTTATGTAAATTTAAAATTTACTTGAAAAATTATAAACAAAAATCAGTTTTAATTCTAGAATTCAACATTTTCGCGTTTAATTTTAAGTATATGAAGTCACAAAAAATGTTAAATCTCTATTTTTGGTGATAAGAACAAAAATTTTTTTTGCTGAATTTCAACCCCATGGCTCGAGATTTTGCATCATCTGTAGTACACCATTGACCTTATTGGTAATCAGGATGGCCTAAAATTATTCCAAAATCCCACGGTGCTGAATTTTCCTGCGCAACCAGCTTATAGCGTCAGGTCATTCTTAACAACCGTAACTGCAACGATCATTGACGAAAAGCCGCATCGCTACCTTGTATATCTACATATGGGAAAAAATCAATTTAAAATAAAAAATGAATAGCATATTTTTATGCTTCTTTTAAATTTTGACAAATTTCTTTAGCTATATATTTTGTAAAAAAAAAAAAAAATTATGATGGCCGGGGAAACAAAATATTTGTAAATTTACTTTTTTCGTATAATTTCTTTTTCTTGAAATAAAATTCAGAATTTATTTATGTATTACTTTTTAAATGTAAATTCTTTTTAAAATTTAGGAAATTCGGTTCAAAACTGCAGCTTTGACAGCATTTTCTGAAAAATCTTCTGCCTTTACAGAAAAAACAGTTTGATTACATAGATTGATTTAAGTCTATATTTTAAGTTGGAGAAATTTACTTTTTTTAGTCTTTCATTTTTGTCGTTGATAAAAGATTCTACGCACACATTAATTAGCAGAAGATTACAAAAAATAAACCTTTTCATAAAACGAGCTTGCTTTTCATTTTCTTTTCTTTTCCGTGCCGCCGTGCCCTCCTGTTTCTATAATAATTTCGCACTTTTTTCTTTTCCGGCATTTTGGTAATATAACTTTTAAATTAATATTGTTCAATACAGAAAAAGCAGAATAAATGATTTGTACGATTCTCAATAAGACGTTACCCGTCAAAGTGTCTGCGTCTGGTGTCAGCAGCGGTTGCATTGTCATTGGACTACCTATCCGGCAGAGTTTGGTACAAATTCATCCTAAAACTGCCAAAGTCAAAATTAATTACTAGTAGCCTTTCACGATGGAGACGAGTTGAATAGAGGTTTGGTTCTGTCTGTTTTGCCTTCCACGAAGTAATTTGAGCGGTAATAGCTTCACACAGTTTTCTCAGAAAAAGAATAAAGAATGCAGACATAAGGGTCTGTATGTGAAAATTCAGTGTCCTTTAATTGTTATTTAAACATGAACTATAGACCCCTCTCCCACACCAAGCAGATCCCGGCGTGGGCCTGGCTATAAAAAAGGGTAAAGGTTAAAAATATATATATTTTTTTTATGGATGCTCTTTTGCTCGCTGCTTACATCGGTTGGCATGTTTGTGCCCCCTTGGGCCGGTCCTGATTTAAATGTATTTAGAGTTAAAACATCTACGACAATAGACATTTCAATCTCAGAAAACAAAAAATTACTACATATAACATCTCTTTCAATAAGATGCTTTCAGTCTGATGTCAAACTGACTCTAAATAAATGGTTGCTATGTTTAATGATAGTGAAAGAAGAACATTAAAGTAAAACATATTTAAGTTCTCTGCATGCAATAATTTAAGTAAAAAGGAAATTAGCATATGCTCTAAAATACCTCTAAAATACATATAATTATACCTTCTAAGTAGGGATGCACCGAATAGTGATTTTGGCCGAATACAGAATATTCGGCCTACAGGTGAACCGAATACCGAATATTCGGCTGGACGAATACTTTTACATTTTAAATTTTAAAGGCATTAAAATATTAAATTTTAAAACAATCTATTGAAATGATGGCAACTCAGAAAAAATAACTTTTCTACTCCCTTTGATTCAGCAAGGAAGTTTTAAATGCATCCTAGATCAGTAACTGGAGTTTGCAATCATTTGTAGAGATTGTAAACAAACAGATTGTTCTTAAAATCTTTCAACAAACATTTCAATCCATTTATTCCATCAAAATTATAATACATTCAATCAAAAACACTGGGTATGTAACTACAAGCCGAAACAGAATTTTCGTTCACAACTTTATCAACAATTAAGATATTTTAGCGAGATTTGTTTCATATTAATTTTGCTTGTATTAAATGTAATGATTTCATTTAAAAAGAGCGATTTTTGGCCAGCGACACAGTATAATTACTGTCAACTGCACTCTGAATAAAAGGAATGTCTAGCTCATAGTTGTTTAGATATGAATGGCGGCAATTGTAGCGGAGGTTTGTGGATTCCCAGATTCATGAATGAATGAAAAAAAACTCCAACACAAAATTTCGAGGACTTACTTCTTTATTATGAGACTTTTAAAAGGAGGGCCATGAGAGTACAGTGGGACGAGGAGAAGTCAAACACAAGACTGCCCGACGGGGCGGCCCCGAAGGGCAGAGAGCTGATGTCCGTCACGTTCAAGATCAGAGGGAGTAGTGGCAAAATATTCATTGCAATCACTCACTCATTGGCGAGATGAATAGGAACATATGTACTGTATTGGCGATGAATATTGGTGGCGTGGACAAAGGAATCAGAAGCATCCCGAAGTATTACATAGAACTCAAACTTACGCCATGGCGTGCTATAATGGTTACCCGTATCTTAACATTCCTGCGGTAAGGGAAAGTGGCTAAAGAAATAGTTAACACATGATATTACATGCTCGTTATAGATTTAATGACAGCTGAATTAGTCAGCAAGGGGCATATGACTTTTATCCGACAAACAGAAGGGTGAGAATTGAATACTAATGCATGCCCAGAGGCTGGGAAAATATGCATTAGATATCGTCGGCTGCAAAGCGAAAAGACATTCATTTGTATTTTATTCTTTTACTTTATTTCAATGGAAAATAGCTGCGGTTAAGATCTTTTTCTATCGCGTGAATTTGAAAGACAGAATAAGGAACCGAGATAAATGATGTCTGCATTTGAAAAGAACTTTAAAAAGTAAAAACGAAACTTACAGTAGTGAGATGGGGGGGGGGGGGAAGAGAATGAAAAAAGCCATATGAAATTAACTCTAAAATGTCAAATTTAAACTAAATATTTTATTTGAAGGGGGGGGGGAAGAATGACAATTTATAATAAACCAGTAAGGTAAAAAGTTGATTTTTTTGAGGGTAAAGGAGGAATAATGAATATATAACGGTAAAGCCGTTATAGCAATATCCAGCACTTATCATATCATGTTTCACAGAAATCATAAGCAAGTCTGTTGAAAATATAGTTTTGATATCTTCATTATTGTTAAAGGGACAAACAAAAATCCATGTTTGACCTCGATTGAGATGAGATACACTATATTTATAACTGAATAAGTGGATTGTGATTTTGATTTCCTGGACAAAATTTGTGCGTTTTGATGTCAATAGTCAAAACTCTGGATGTTTTTCTATTTTGTTTAGAAACACCCTTTTTGTGAAAAAGCAAAAAACAGATTATTTACTAGACAATGCTCGAGAACTTGCGTTGGTAGATCATTAAATGCCTACGAAAATTCTCATTAATGGTTAATTTTCTTAAGTGATACTTTACAAACAGTAAATAAATAATGTAAAAAGATTCTCTTTTACTTAAATATGATTCTGTTTCTGATTATTCTGAATATGTTTATAAGTTGACAGTTAAAAGTAGAAGTTGTGTAAGATTTTTGAAAATATGTTTAATTTTTTTTTTTAAGTATTCGGTTTGGACAAATATTTTGATATTCGGCATAACAGAATTAATATTCAGTAACATGGACGAATACTGAATAGATACCAAATATTCGGTGCATTCCAGGGCTCGAAATGGAAAAATCCACGAATCGAAATGCTATTTCAAAATTATCGTCGACTAATTTTTTTTTTTAAGTACAGTACAGTCCCGCTTAACCGAGTTTCTGCTTTAACCCAGTTATTTTCTTCTGATGGACTGAGAGCTTCCATTATTATGAAACAGCCATTATAAATGAAGTGTTAGGTGAAGATGAAAGAGCAGCCATAAAAGTTAGAACTTTTATTTTCTGATCAGAAAGGGGAAAAAATGGTCAGAAGAAAATGATCCATTCCAAAGGTATAAGTTCAATTTAAAAAAAACTATTTAATACTTTGAGCAGAAAGAAGAGGCTACACCTGCAATTTTCATTTCACTAATAGAATCATATAGCTGTCAATTTGTATGGTTTTGATACCTCTAAAATTGAATACAAATTTTTGCCGTATTTAATCGTTGACAATTGTTAGATTTCGGCGACTGAATTAGGCAAAATTTACTGGTAAGTTTTAGAGGGAATAAAAAAATCTTAGAAATTGGTAGTTGTACAGTAGCGTAATACTGCAGCAAAATTGACATTCGACAAACAAAAAAATATCAAGGACTTTTTCAAATAAACAATTTCATTCTCCGTTTTTCTTAAAAGTAACGGAAATGTACATCAAAGAAATATTACTAGTACCATAAAAATGAATGAATTAAGTGAAAATTTATATTTAAGTGAAATTTATATCTCCTGAGTTGGTGACGATTTGTATAAATCTGGTTTATACGAGTTTTTTTCTTATCCGAGATGAGATTGGTCCATATTAACTTGGATAATCGGGACTTTACTGTATAGCAAATTTATATTTAACCGTAGAAAAACTAATTTTAAAAAATGCATTCAAGATTCTAAATAATTAGAAAAAAAGTTACAGAGAGCATAGTAAGCTATATGTATGAAACTGTAATAATATTTTTTAATAATTCCATGAACCGGAACAATATTTTCCATACTTTCACAAACCGGAACAATATTTGTCATAATTTCACAAACCGGAACAATATTTGTCATAATTTCACGAATCAGAACATCGTTCCGGTTTGCTCCGGTACATTTCGAGCCCTGGTACATCCCTACTTCTAAGCAATACTTATTTTATTTTGCACCAAAGTGCAACTCCTGTACTTCTTTATTTTGAGTGAATATATTACTTGGAGCATATAAATACTGTGTACCGAAGCCAGTAGGAACAGTGTTGTATATTGTAATTTGCTTGCTGGTTGAAGGAAAAAGATCCTTGGTGAGTAAGATTTTCTGAAAATTCCCCACTCACGATTATAAAAATATTTACTAGATTTTCTTACATATGCATATATGGACAGTGGTCCACCCAGAGGGGGGAGCCAAGGGGCCCTGGCCCCCTCCAAAAAAAGGGAGAAACACTAGAAAAATATTTACGAATCAAAGTTCGTTTGTGTGTGGGGGAGGGGGAAGGGAGGACAGGATCTGCCTTCTTCCAAATCTCATTAGCCTAGGTGTACAATGAGTGGAGAGTTTGGTCGTGTACTGTCTCATATATCAGCTATATATCCGCAAGCTTTATATGTTCCTTGTGACTCACATAGTTTAAATTTAGCAATTGGAAATGCTGCATTTGTGATAGAAATAAGAAACTACATTGTAGACCGGGAGGCGTCAGCACAGACAATCATCTCATCGAGCTGGAAGCTGAAATTCCAGGATTAGACAGAACTCGATTAGCATATTAAAATTCAACTGGTCTGCCAAAGTATATTTTGGTGGAAACCAGCTTCAGACCCGATTTTAGTGGTTGATCCATAGGTTTATCATTGCGTTTTCCTGCACCTAAAGGTATGAAAACATGAAGGACTAGGAGCAGGAAAACACAATGTCAAACCCTCGAGTCAGCTGCAAAAATCGGGTTTTCAGGTGTTTTCCACCAAGATATGACTTGGCAGACCAATTGCGTTTTAATATGCAAATCGAGTTTTAACTAATATTGGAATTCCAGCCACCAACTCCATAAGGTGATTGTCTGTGCTGCCGACTCCTGGTCTATTGGCATAATTGAAATGACACATAATTTTTTTAATACTCCTAAGAGACAAGACCTCCTCCTCAACAATATTGACAAACATACCCCGGAAATTAATAAACAAAAACTACGAAAAATTTGTCCAACTAGGTGGGTAGTACGCCATGAAGTCATCATGATCATGATAGAATTATATGACGTAGTGATTCATAGCCTTGAAACAACCGCAACTTGAGAAGACAGAGACTAGTCTTCTAAGCAGGGCTGCGGAGTTGGTGGGAAAAATGGACTCCGGGACCCAGACTCCGACTCCGGGAATTTTAACAGATCTGACTCCGACTCTTTCACTCAAAAATGGGCCCGACTCAGACTTCGCAATCCTTCTTCTAAGGCAAAACTTTTGAAAAATTCGTTATGTGAATTAGGTTTCATAATTTCTTTATTACCTTACAGAATATATTTACATACACTTTATGGACCGGAAGGCGGCTGCACAAATCATCACCTCATCGAGTGGATGGATGAAATTCCAGGATTAGTTAAAACTCGATTTGCATATTAAAATGCAACGAGTTTGTCAACTCATATCTTGGTGGTAAACACCTGCAAACCTGATTTTAGTGGCTGACTGGTAGGTTTACCATTGTGTTTTCTTGCTCCCAGCCCTCTGTTTTCATACCTTTGGTTGCAGTAAATTGCAGGCAAACCAGTTGCATTTTAATATGCGAATCGAGTTCTGTCTAATTCTGGAATTTCAGCCATCCACTGGATAAGACGATGGTCTGTTCATCCGCCTCCCGGGCTATTACCATTGTTTAAATTATTGCAAAAATGTGACAGTGACCTTTTAATTGCCTTAAATTTCGTTGACAATGTTGTGGCTCGCTTAAATTCTATTCGTAAAGCCCTTTCAAGGAAATCTTTGATGAAGCTTCTTTGAAAGACAGTAACTGTCATATTGACCTTAAAATGCCAAGAACTGCATTCTAGACGCGACATTTCTATTTCCACTAGACTTCTGTTCTAACGTTCTTCAGAACCTGTTCTAGCGTCCTCAGAGCCGTTCTGATTGGCTGGCCTGATTCAGATGAAGTGACTAAACGTCCGAGCACCGTTTGCATATATTCGGATGTTTGTTTTCAGCTATTTCGTTTCTGATGCTACATAAGTTTGATTTGAATAAATTATTTTCCATTTTTAAATGATGAAACTGCTATTTTCTACTTGAAAGTATTCAAAAATACCTGCATAAAACAAACCTCCATCATTTCCATACTAAAACTGTTTTTTTTTATTATTATTATTATTTTTTTTCAAACCTTTTAAGATTAAGACTGTTTCATAATTTTTAAATATTATTTATATTAAAAATTATAAAATAAAATATATAATTTATAGTAAAAACTCTTGTCACTTATAAAACACTGCAATTGCAGGGAATTTGCATATCTAAACCATGAAAAAAATATAAAACCAGGGTCATTTTTGATTTATTTATTTTTGTAACCCTGATACTAAAAATAACCCTGAAAAGTATTCTTTTTTCAGCACTGAATATAGAATTTTTAAATATGTTTCATGGAGGTATAGGAGGATTCAGTTGCAAATTCAGGGGACAGTTAGAAGGTATCCCCCACACCACCACCACCACCAAAAAAAGAAAAAAGTTTCTGATTTTATATTTTTTCATGATTTAGATATGCAAATTCTCCCTGCAACTGCAACGTTTTATAAGTGAAAATGCGTTTTTATTATAAATTATAAATTTTTTAATAATTTTTAATATAAATAACATTCAAAATTTATGAAATAGTCTTTATGACTCTATCTTAAAAGGTTTGGAAAAAAAATGGTTTTAGTATGGAAATGACGGAGGTTTGTTTTATACAGGTATTTTTGAATACTTTCAAGTAGAAAATAGCAGTTTCATCATCTAAAAATGAAAAATAATTTATTCGAATCAAACTTATCTAGCATCAGAAACGAAACAGCTGAAAACAAATATCCGAATATGTGCAAACGATGCTGGGACGTATGGCCACTTCATCTGGAGCTGGCCAGCCAATCAGAACGGTTCTGAAGGACGCTAGAACAGAAGTCTAGTGGAATTAGAAATGTCGCATTCTAGACGCTGTACTTCGGTTACAGCGCCTAGAATACCTAGTGTGGAAATATGCTATCCAAACAGTGCTAAAAATTTGTATCCCTTAAATGTGCGACGATGCTGCTAAAATTTCAAATGTCGATCGCAGCGACATCTGCGGGATTCTCGTATAATGGAGGATATTTCAAATCTGGGTTCGAGGCTGAAAAAAGTCACGTGATACCGGTAATTTGCCCAAGGAACTGCTAACTGATAAGAAGGGAAGATACTACTACTTTGCCTCATGAACTGTTTTATTGGCTAGCGGGGATTTACATTACGCGTCTACGGAGCCTTCCCTTCTTTACGCTAGAAGTTTTTACCTTGACCACGTGATCAAAATGTAGATGGAATATCCTCCATTTCTTGCAGTTGTAGAAAATATCCTGCAGATTTCGCTGCGATCTGCATATTGCAGAAATTCACGTGAAAATACTTTTGTTAGAAAGGAAATATTATTTGCGCTTTCCTAACAAAAATAGTTGAAAAGATCCTCTGAAAATATCAAATAAATGGCTAGCACAATTTCTAAATTTAAACTGTTTTGCAATATTATTTTGTGTTCATTTTATGCAATAACTGTAATGTGACGTACGAGGCTAACGAGAAAGACAGGCTACCGCGGTGGGTCCGATTCTTCTTTTTTTACAGACCGCTGGAGTCACGTGATGCTCTTTTCGCACACCTTCATTGGTGCATTCGAGCATCACGTGACTCCAGCGGTCTGTAAAAAAAGAAGAATCGGACCCACCGCGGTAGCCTGTCTTTCTCGTTAGCCTCGTGTGACGTAAATATGACGTAATTTCTCCTATCTAAGACTTCTAACGCATGTTAATGAATTTATTATTTTACAATATCCTTTGCCTTTCTCTTTTAAAATTCACGTGTATACTTTTTATGACGTAATTTTCAATAAGTTCCTGCTTTTTATTCGGTGGTGAACAAATTTCACAAGTCTATATGCATAAAAACCTACTCCATACGCTCGTCTCCTTTACGCCCGGGCGATGTGAGTGTCGTTCATGAACAACTTCTTTAACTTGCGAACTGTTTCGTTGCAAGGTCGAGATCCAGGCAGATTTATGCGCTGTTAGATTTTTGCGAACTATTCCTGTTTTAAGTAAGCAAATTTTCTGATTGGTCATTCTCTTTTCGCTATTAGCGCAATATCTATCTGGATTCCGGTCATGAACTTGCTGGTTCCACAAACTTCTAATATAAGTAGACTCTCAATCCCATTGTTCTGTCGGGAAGGTTTTGACTCCAACATGTTTTGCTTTCATCGCGAAAAGGGTGCCGTATTTTGGCGGTAATCCCTTTATTGGCAACTTTCGGATTTCATCCTCACAATAAAATAAATGTAAACATAGAAGCGAAACTACAAGCTGACGGGAAAGTTGTCATTTTAAAAGCTAAAATAAAAAGTTCTTAAAAGAACTGTTAAAGGGTAAATTAAAAAGAAAAGCAAAAGTACGGTCAACTCAAGACAAACGCAGACAGACGATGTTTCGGCGGGAAACTGGAGAGAGATTCCGAGGAGATTTTGGCGGGAGAAAAACCGGTTTGGCGCGCTAAATCTGCCTACCATCACGTGATGGAGGGCAGAGATGTAGAGGTGCGTTTTCACTGGTCGACCCAAGGTCTAACTTACGCGCCTATTCCGATCAAACGCCCGCAAAGTTGCGAAAGCTATTCCGCAAAAGAGAAGGTTTACGAGAGAAGGGGGAAAAGAACTGAAAGTCGCTATACCTAACAAACATCTTTCATCTTCCGCAACTGCTGATGTCACGTACGATTTAAGAATAAGAGAATCGATTTTTAATCGAATATTAGCATGTATTAACCAATGAGAGTGCATCAACAACTTTTAAAGGGACAGAATATAATGTTTTGAATAATAGCTGACCAGTTGAAGAATATTTCTTTTAAATATTAAATTTAAAAATACTTAATATCCGAGTATTATTTAAATTACAAGCTCATATTACGTATTAATATTTTTATTGCTCTAGCTTATTCCCATGAATGTATCACCTATTTTCCTATCAAAATAAAATTTATTAATTTAAAGTTACGGACTATGTTAACCTTTTACTTTAGCTTTAAAGCCTCAGCTTTTCTATGATGGTATTTTTTCTCACAATTAAATACATTTAAGAAAAATAAAGAACAGATTGATACATTACAGTAAGAATAGATTTATAGATTGGAACTTCCAAAAAAGCAATCAGGAGCAGGGCTGTAAAATGACTTAAATTGGTTCTGGATGCAGGATGCATGAATGTAATTCATGCTAGATAAGCATATACTTTGCTAAATAAAATATTTAAAAAATATTATACGAATTAAAAATCGAGGTACCACATATAGGCGCCATAATAGCTGCAGTTTTAAAGTATATGTTGGTGTATATATATACATACTATATTCTAGCCATTTTATATATATTTGCATTTAGAAGTTCCTATGATTAACTTTTGTATTATTTTTTCCCTTTGATTTTTAGACATTCGATTTCATTTTAAGTATATATATATGTATACTGGCTAACTGATGGAGGGGGAAGGGGGCATTAAGAGTTTAAAAACCAGAGAGAGCACTTAAAAACTGATGACATACATATGAAATTTTTTTTGTTACGATAAATACGTGATATTTAAAAATCAACGCAAAGAAAAGCTGAAATATTTCGAGAAATTTTTTCTTGCATTTATTTTAAAGCTTCCTTCTTTAGTGCCAAAAGAATAATACAGAAAATGGGAAATAATAGTAGCAGAGTATGTTATTGTTATTCCTGTTTTCTCTCTTTTTTTATTTTAATTTTATCACTATAGAAGGGGCGGGCTCCTTTTGCAAAGTTTTGAAGCAGCTCAATGTTAAATTTATTTTGGTTGCTTGTTCTTTTCATTCAGTTTATTTATACTAGACTCTATTATTACAATTAGCTGTATCACAAAAGTTCTTTTATACTAATTAATTATTATTATTAATTTATACTTCTTAAATTGAATTTTATAACAAGAATAATGTATATAGGCTCAAACCGAAACAACATCTACTTCTATGCAATTGTATTCTTTCACAAGAGCCCCCCACCCCCAATTTAAATCAATTTAACATTTTTGTCACTTTTAAAAATCACTTATTACTTGGGCTAACTGTACATATATTTTTATATAACTGAAAATTAAAATACAAAATATTATTGAAATTGTTATTTTTATTTATGTTACACAATTTCATTTCATATTATTTATAATGATTAAATACAAACGAAGGGGGATAAATGTACGTTTATGCTACGTGTAGAGTTTTTAAACATCAAATTTCATGATAACATGTTTATCAATATCTCTTAATTAGTGTCTTTTCCAATATATTTAGCAATCTTGAAAAGCTCAGAGCTTTAAACAAACTGTTTAGAGTGAAAAAGTTAGAAAACTCTTAAAAGCATTATACACATACTTAATATAGCAAGCTTTTGCTATAGACCTATCAATACTTCATTTGCACTGACGAAATTTATACTAAATTAAAAGTTGATAATTTATTGTGTAAATTAATATAGGGTAGATGTGCTAGTAATAGACACCCTTCAATGTTTTGGTTTATAAAAAAAAAAATAACCAATAAAAATTTAGCTTTTATTATTTGTTTCATAACTTCCTCTTGCATATTTTATAATCTTGCATTATTATTAGTCATTTTCCAGTAATGGACACCCCGTGTAGACATTGCTAAAAATGCAATTTCAGTAATGTTTATATTACATAAAATATTGACTTAACTGAAGACCTAAATAATAAATTTAATTTTTAAATTACACTTACCAAAATGTAATAACACCAAAACTTTTATAAATAGCTGCTTTTAAGTTATTTTACATGGTTAATAAAATTTCAATAATTTATTCTTTTTTTTATGTATATAATAACTCTGACTTGCACTTTTTATAATATGGCAATCAAACCAGTCAGGAAGCAAAAAATATAATTTAAGGGCATAGTCAAACAGAGGCTTATAGAGCTTAACCCTCCCCATTTAAATAAAAGCAATTAAGTTACAGAAATTGTTAAAAATCTGTCTTAAATGTTCCCTTATTCATCTCTGAAAAATATATATATATTATCAGGGGTCGATCCAGGCAAAATTTGGGGCCTACTTAGGACCCTTTCACAGAAATCTATTTAATAAAATGGGCACCTTCACAAAAATAAATTTAATAAAATGAACCCTTTCACAAAAATAAATTTAATAAAATGGGTCCTTTCACAAAAACAAATTTAATAAAATGGGCCCTTTCACAAAAATGAACTTAATAAAACAGGCCCCTTCACAAAATTCCTTTTAATAAAATAGATCCCCTTTGTAGCATTCTTTTTCATAAAAACTGTTTTAAAATGTGTAATTTGTAAATAAAACCAGGCCATGAAACAAAAACTTTAGCAAGGGGATTTAAAGAAGTTTTTCTTAAATTCTTAGTTCGAATTTGAGTAACTGGATTTCAACCTACGTTATAAAATGTTATTTTTCACAAAAATATAATAAAATTCACAAAAATGACTTTTACTTTTCACAAAATTGGCCCCAAAAATAAAAACCTGTATCGACCCACTGATTATTGTAATGTTGATTAAAGTTATAGTAATCATGAAACTAGTAAATCTGCAGATCAGTGGCCTCAAACGTCAATTCTACAGTTTTATTTTGAGAATTATTTTATTTAGTGTTTAAAATATCCAACTCACAGTATCATTTCTTTCATATTTGTAATATTAATTATTACAAGTAATATATCAAGTAGTCTCTGTAAGTTGTTAAAAATAGTGAGACAAAGCTATTGCTATACACTAATACTCAAAAACTTTTTTTTTTTTTAATTATTATTAACTTTTAAATCTCCCACTGTCTCAATAATCTGACAGCTGTAATTGCTTGATATTTAGAATTTTAAACTATCCATCTAAAATAATTAAAATATCTATCTTCTGATAATTACAATAATTGATGCAAACAGTGAATGATTATCACAAATATTTTATTAAATACTGGCATCCTAATTGTTAAATTTATTTGAAAATCAGTGTTTTGTTTCATTAGTATGCTTTCATTAAATTCTGGTTCTAAATAGTCATAAAAACAATTATATCTGATCTGTTACTTTTTGTGGGATGTCTATTACTGGAACAGAGAGTGTCCATTACTGGACTTTTGGGGTGTTTTGATATATTTCTGTTATTTAAAATTGAGTTTTTATTCATATTCGGAAATGAAACTATCAGAATGGTTAAATATTGTTGATAGATTAATATAATATTGAAAAAACTGGAATATAATGATTATAATTTATTAATAAAAAATAATTTTAAAAGAAATTTCTTAAGGGTGTCTATTACTGGCACATCTACCCTATTTGAGAAATGTACTATACAGCAGGATTTTCTTTAATTTTTTTTTAAGTCAACAAGTACTAGAGAAATAAATACCAATTAAGATGTTAATCTTAATCCAAAATGTTGAAGTCATTTAACTTAAAAACTTAAATTTGTTAATAAACATCATTAAATTATAACTTTCAGCTAATTAGATTTTTTCAGTTTGAAAATAATACAGAAATTTGTTATCTGCAAACTGACTAGTATTTACTATCATCTTTACTATTAATATTATTTTGTCTTAGATGTAATGCAGATAGAGTAGTTTATCCCCCCCCCCCCTTAAACTGAATAAGTAATAATATTTTATCTCTGTGAATTAAATACTTTCACATAATAAATACTCAATCATACATCCTTACATACTCTCAACCAGTCACAATCAGGGCTGTAGCGACCGCCCCCCATACCCCCTATTTGGGGGGGGGGCAAAGTCAGGAGCCCAGTAGTGAGCTATTGTACCTTTCAGCCGAATTTTTTTTTTTTCCTTAAAAAAAATTTTTTATGTATTTTTTAATAACATTTTATTTTATTTTATCGAAATTCTTTTCTTTTTTCTTTTTTTTTTTTTTTTTTTTTTTTTTTTTGTCAAAGATTTTGATCAGATTTAGAAATAGAAAACAGATATGTCCTTTTCTTCTATATCCACCATGTTTTATAAAAGTTTTTGAAGGCTGTAAGTTCTACTTAAAAAATAAAGTGGCATTTTAATATTTTTGGGGTGCGCCTATCAATGGGTGAAAAAAGGTGAAACCAAAGGTTCAAAACTTCTTTAATACTATTACTTCCTTTAACCAAAACAGATATGTGCTTTTTTCTACAGCAACCATTTTTTTTAAAGGGGCCCAGATGAAAGAAATTTTGCAGGCGCTAAATTCTTTTTGAATTGTTTCTTTTAGGGTCCCCTTTAAAAGAGCGTAAAAGTTGGAGCCCAAGATTCAAAACTTTTAAGCCCATTTTTTTATTCAAATTTTTAAAAAATATGCTTTTTAATCTCACTGAGGGACCCAATAAGTTTCAAAACTTCGTTATACTATTACTTCCTTCAACCAAATGTGCTTCCTTTCTATAGTCATTATTCTTTTTAAAGGTGACCAGATGAAAGAAATTTTGCACGCTCTTAATACTTTTTAAATTGTCTTTTTTGGGGCCCCCAATAAAAGTGAGGAAAAGTTGCAACTCAAGATTCAAAACTTTTAGGGCCCATTTTTATTATTCAAATGTTTTTAAAATATTCTTTTTAATCTTGTTTGGGGCCCCAACAAGGTTCAAAGCTTCCTTAATGCTATTACTTCTTTTGACCAAAAGAGATATGCGCTTTCTCTCTTTAAAGGTTCCTAGATTAAAGAAATTTTGCAGGCTCTAAATTCTTTTGAATTGTCTTTTTTAGGGCCCCCTATAAACGTGAGGAAAAGTTGGAGCCTAAGATTCAAAACTTTTAGGCCTCATTTTTTTATTCAAATGTTTTAAAAATATGCTTTTTAATCTCGTTGGGGGCCCCAATAAGTTTCAAAACTTCCTTAATACTATTAGTTCCTTCAAACAAATGTGCTTTCTTTCTATAGCCAGCATTCTCTTTAAAGGTTCCCAGATGAAAGAAATTTTACAGGCTTTAAATTCTTTTGAATTGTCTTTTTTAGGGCCCCCTATAAACGTGAGGAAAAGTTGGAGCCTAATATTCAAAACTTTTAGGCCCATCTTTTTATTTAAATGTTTTATAAATATGCTTTTTAATCTCGTTGGGGGCCCCAATAAGGTTCAAAGCTTCCTTAATACTATTACTTCTTTTGACCGAAACAGATATGCACTTTCTTTCTATAGCCAGCATTCTCTTTAAAGGTTCTCAGATGAATGAAATTTTGCAGGCTCTAAAATCTTTTTGAATTGTCTTTTTTAAGGCCTCCTATAAACGTGAGGAAAAGTTGGAGTCCAAGGTTAAAAACTTTTAGGCCCCACTTTTTTATTCAAATTAAAAAATATATATGCTTTTTAATCTTGTTGAGGGCCCCAATAAGGTTCAAGGTTCAAGCCCACGTAGCACTGGGTCAAATCACACAATAAGAAAGCCATTCATCATTCTCCCCGACCTCGCATGGGGAGAAAAACTAATCCTTTCTTTGAAATGGTGGATTTCCTTAGCGATGATCCGTATAAGCATCCATTTTGTTGCCTGGACGGAGAGGAAGTGGGTGCTTTAATTTATGTATCAAGTACACTTATGTTCAAATGTACAATAAATATGCGCCAGTTCAATTGTTAGTACGATGTAGGCTTATCCAATCGGTGGTGGTAAGGGAGGGGGGGGGGGGGGCACATCTATGTATCTATTGATCCAAACTTATTCTGTAATCTTTCTGAGAATTTGTTTTTTCTTATACACTTTTTTCTTTGTAAATAACTATATATACGCTAACCCTTTATGTACTGAATTATCAATTCATGGAAATTTTATCTTCTAAAGCATTTTTCCTGAATTGTTTAAACTACATTAGAAAATTTACATAATCATTTAATACATTTTAGAAGGATTTTAGAAAGATTGTAGAATTTAGAAGGATTCATTAAATTTGAGTTTAAGGGATTTTGTGCAAAATTGATAACTTCTGTCAAATCTTTTATTTTAAATATTTTTCTAGTATTTTGCAGAATTAGGAAATATACAAATATAATGTTCTTACAATAGAAATATTTCCGAATTGAAAAATCCCCGCCCCCCAACACCAAAAAAGCTGAAAAGATGCAAAGTCAAAAGAAACCATCCTTTTAAAAATATTTTTGTTTTGTGTAATACATAATACTTTTGGAAAAAGATAAAGTAAAGTATCTGTAACTCATTCTAAACTGTATTACAAGTAATCGATATATCAAATGAATTTTATAACAAGTTATTTTAATGGTACTTATAAGTACTGTCAGTAGATAAAGGGTTAACTAACTGTGATCTATTTTCATATGGTGACAAATTTCAGAAATAAATGATATACTATCGAGTAAATCTGAAGATATTAAGGTGCAGTCGAACAAAAGAAACCAAAAAGGAAAGAGATACATTTTAATCACCCCATTGTACAATTAAAGGAAAAGAAATAGACAGTTATGTCTTTTTTGAAATAGACAATTATATCCAGAAATTATGTCTTTCTTCAATGTATGTTGTCTTTAAAAAATAGTTTTCTCGTTAAATTTCATCTTAGAGTAGCAAACTTGGAAGTCATTCGTGCCAGTAGTGTATAATTTATAGAGATTTAAAATTTTTGAGCTCTCCGTTACAAAGCAGATTGCAATGCGGCTAGTTCTTTAAACATAAATCCAGAACTATTTTTCAGAATAAGCTGTGATTTTATAATTCTCATACTTCAAGCATTTATAAATAGATTTATATATATAAAAGTCCTAATTTCTGCCGAAAAAAATATTTGTAATTAATTTTCAAACATAAATAAATATACACACACTCATATATATATATATATATATATATATAAACTTTTTCTAAAATTAAACCATTATACATAAAAGAAGCAAAAAAAAATCTAAACCATTACAAATTATTAACAAAAATTGAAGAGCTAAGTGGAAGAACATGTTAAGGCTGTTCTCAAATCCAAAGGGTCAACTTTCTGACATAAGTTTTAATTCACTTTTGTTCAGAAACGCATGAAACTAGAAGGTGGTGTTATTCAGAAACTATGTCATCGAACTGTTTTTTACGTTTTCTCGTAAACACAACAGATCTTTCTGAAAATACTGTCAAATTTGTCATTTTGAACCGAACGAAAGAAGAAAATCCCAGTCAGTAAGGGGAGAAAAATACCGTGCCACGTAATCAAAATCGCTTATAACTCAATAGGTAATTGATTGATCAAAAAATGGAAAAAACAGTTCAATTCCAAATCGCTTCCATGGCCAGTCTTTCCAATTTTATATCTTTCCGTTAAAAAATGAAATTGTAAATATGTCAAAACGTTTTGCGCTTGTTGAGCAGAGCAGTTAAGAACAGCCTTAACAGTATCTTTGGAAATATACCTTAAGGTGGTTCTCATATTTACTGCTCAACAATGCGAAACTTTTAGACACATTTTCTGACTCATTTTTAACTATAAAGGCATAAAAATTACAAGCCTGACTATTGAAGGCATTTGGAAACGAATAGCTTTCTCCATACTTGATAAATTACTTATAGAGATAACAGAGATTCTTATCACGTGACTGTCACGTTTTTCTCTTTTCCTGTGATATCGCTTGCGAAAATTCGATTCAAAACGCTAACTTTGGCAGTATTTTCACTTTCAGAAAGATATATTGCTTTTATTTATGAAAAAAATATACATTTACATAGTTTCTGAATAAGAATACCTGCCAATCTTACGCGTATAACGCGTTTCCAAAAAGAAATGAATTCATAAATGTGTCGAAATGTAGCTCCTTTGGATTTGAGAAAAGCCTTAAAAATGAGAGAAATATTTTCACAAATCTACTTTTTATTATACAGATTCAAAAATTATGTTTTTAATCCTTTATTCTGAACTACATTAATCTTTTAATGAATCCTTATTTGAATTTTGAAATGTCAGTAGAGACGATGACTATAACACTGTAAGTAATTGTTAATGTTTACTGTTATGTGTTTTCTGTTTTGGGAACACATAGTAATCTAAAATATAATGTAAAATGTTCCCATAAATATGTATGTAGTACTCATTAAAAGAACCTTAATTGTATGTCGAGAAAAAACGGACTTTTTTTGTAGAAACTGAGTCGGGCCAAACTTCCAATTTTTATACCGGACCCGGCCAACAGGGCTTAATTTCTATGAAAAGAAGTACCGGAGCACCGGAGCCCTAATATTCTGCAGTACTAAAACCGTAGCGTGCCCCCCCCCCCCCTGCCACGCCATCATTCCGATCCGCATATTTATATTTCATGCCTTATTTGCAAAATTTAAAGCATCTTTTTTTTTCTTTAGCAAAATAAGAATTCTAAATATATCTGCCTGCATATACTTAACTGTCAACTATTCCACTCTTTAGCTCATCACTCCTTCGAATAGAAACCTTTGCCTAATTTTAATGTTAATTAATCGCAGAATCCTGCAATTTAATAAGGTAAGGATTATGATTCGGAAAGTGTTAACACACACACACACACAAAAAAAAAAAAAAAAAAAAAAAAAAAAAAAATGTTCGCAGCTATGCATATATGTAGCTAATGAATGAACAACAGGTAAAAACATTTATAAGAAATATGTTCAGAAAATCTTACGCGCCGTTTCCTCTGCATCCCCTACGTGGGCGATACACTGCATAAGCGTTTTGGTAGAAAAGAATGCAGAAACTTGGAGATCGGAGGGAAAGGAAAGAGTAATTTAGGCCTCGGTTTTTCGAAATCGCTATTGCACTGGGCTCCGGAGCCCTGTATTTATGA
This sequence comes from Maratus speciosus, assembly GCA_963932465.1. Taxonomy (NCBI): domain Eukaryota; kingdom Metazoa; phylum Arthropoda; class Arachnida; order Araneae; family Salticidae; genus Maratus; species Maratus speciosus. The sequence continues at coordinate 340,587,211 of OZ010796.1, forward strand.
GCTCCGGTGAATTCCGACCAATATTTAAATATTTACTTAAAACAGAGAAGTACCGGAGCCGAGCTCCGGTGGGCTCCGGCGCAAATTAAGCCCTGCTCGGCCAAGATAGCTTTCGTTCGGGCCGGGCCTGGAAATTCCGTGCAGACCTCTAAAAACCAGCAGGAGTAAAATTTAAAATATATATATATATCTTTTTCAATTATTATTATTTGAACATGTGTGTATATATCGATTCGGTCCCTTCCTAATAAATAACTAAATAATTGTCAAATGTTAACTGTAATTCCTTCTAGCCAATTCTAATAAGCTCCTTGAAAAGCTAAGAAGGAATTAATTCTTAAAAATCAATGATGGTTTTAGAAAAATAAAAGTTCCCTTAGATTTAATTTTTTTTTTTTTTAATAAAAGAAAATTTTCTTTATTTTAATTCACCGAGAAAAATACAAAATTTAAAGTTTTATTAATTGAACAAGTTTTAACAAAGTTTTTCTCTTAAATAATAATTCAAAATATTTTTATTTTATTTTATAATTATTTTTTTTATGTACCAGAGGCTGTGCCAGTTACGAGCTAAGCCCTCAAAACCCTATCCAAACCTCGCCGTATTGTTAAACATGGTAATTTGAGTTGTTTCAAAAAATAAAATCTGATTATAGTAGATTGAATGATATTCCACAAATGAAAATGTAGTCATATTTAAAGGAATATTGTAACATATGAAATTGGCAGGCGTTTTCATGCAGATACTATGCGATCGAGTGTTCATTTTTTAATAAAAGCAAAAGATCATTCATAAAATACTGTCAAAGCAAAACCTGTCGTCACGTGGAAAAAATCGCTTACATATATAACTCATTGATCTACGATTGGTAAACACTATTCGATGCCAAATTGCTTCAGTAGTCATGCCTGCAAACGTCGTGCTTTTGCATTTAAAAATGTGTCCGTAAATATTTAAAAGCTCCGTGTTGTCGGAGGGACATATGTCTTGATAAAGTCCTTAAAAGGTGACATAATCTTAGATTTCAGATTAGTTCGAATGATGAAACTAACACCATTTTCAAAAGAAAATATCATTTTCATATATGGAACAAGTTAGTGTGATTGCGTCAGTATAATGTCATATTCAATAAATTTTAGCTTGCATTTAAAGTTCCTAAAATTTATTCGTTTATTTCTAAATTTCTTTTCTTCTATCCTTTGAAATCAAAATTAACCAATAAAACTAAAATCTGAAACATTTAAAAATAATTGATGGAAATGATGCACTAATCTTAAACGCATAGATAATTCTGTTGGTGAAAATGACACAAATTCCCAAAAGAAAAAAAATGTCTTTTCATCCAAAAAGAATGTACATCAGCACAGATTGTTTAGAACAATATTTTAATTAAAATTGTATTATATAATTTTTATATTCCATTATAACGAAGTCTTTTTAAAGAAATGTACTTGATAAAAGTTCTCCAAAAAAAAAAAAAAAAAATGCAATTTAACAAATTACAACGACCATTTGGAAAATGATTTTTTCGAAGACTAAATTTTAAGACATAAAAAATCGCACGGAGTTGCTCTTACATTACGTACGCCATGAATTAAACATTAACATTCCTGGACTCATCATGGACAAATTTTAAACGAAATTTCAGTTTTACAATTTTCGGTACTGTAAATTTTTAAACTTCTAAGGAGCTGGTCATACATTACGTACGCCATGAATTAAACATTAATAGTGTTATTACACGTAAAAATTACAAGCGACAAAAATGGCCTGCGACTCGTCAGATTTCGTGAAACTTGCGTATTATCCACTTAAAACTTACGTATTTTCCAAGCATTTCATTGGCTGTTCGGGAAAAGGCTTTTTCATCGTCAGATTTCCAAGAAATCTGACAACCCATTTTAAATGAAATTTCATTCTTAAACTTCTAAACATCTCACATAATTTTACTTTTTACACCGTCGTATAGATTAAAAAAATGTACTTTTAAATGCAGTTTGTTTGAAAGCTGTATCTCAATTTGTTTTTGAATTATTAATAGTTCTCTGTTAGTTCTCTGTTGAAAGTAATGGCAAATTACAGATTACTGTATAGACCAATCAGAACACGAATAAAATGGGTATTCAACCAATAAAAAACTTCAGATATGCTTTTGATTTCGTACCCTGACGAGGACAATAACCATTTTTCCAAATAGTTAAAAAACAAAAACTTCGCGGAACGTAATTTTTGCAAAAACTTTGTGACAGAGTTTAAATGAAACGAAACAAAAAGCTAAAATATCTGTTTTTTTTATTTTTTATTTATTTATTTATTTTTTAAGAAACACTACAGCAAGGAGAGATAGTTAATGTTAAACCTATGGGAGCTTCTTTTCGTAATTTCTGTAAAAACATTGTGGCAGAGTTTTAATGAAACGATGTAAAAGGCGATGTAAAAGGCTATGTTTAAAAAAGAGCGAAACATTACAGACACAGTTTTTTTACTTCAAGAACTTTTTAAATTATTGTATTCCATTATAATGTAGTCTTTTTAAAGAAATGTAGTATTTGATAAAAGTTCTGAACAAAAAAGAGAAAAAAAAAAAACCTTTTTTAAAATTCTATACTTCACCAAGCTACAAAATGGATGCCCCTATATCCCAGCAGATTATTCGAATGCGTTAATCCAAAGAGGAAAGCTCCCCGTTCCTTCACTTGACAGCCCGACACCACCCATTTTGCCCTTTGAGGGGAGAGAGCGTGCAGCGCGGGTTTTCACGAAGTAATACTATTACTTCCTTCAACCAAATGTGCTTTCTTTCTACAGTCACGATTCTTTTTAAAGGTGCCCAGATGAAGGAAAATTTGCTGGCTCTAAATACTTTTTTAATTGACTTTTTTGGGGCTCCCTATAAAAGTGAGGAACTTTCAAAACTTTTAGGGCCAATTTTTATTATTCAAACGTTTTAAAAATATGCTTTTTAATCTCGTTGGGGGCCTCAATAAGGTTAAAAACTTTCTTAATACTATTACTTCTTTTAACCAAAACAGACATGCCCTTTTTTTCTATAACTACCATTCTTTTTAAAGGTGCCCAGATGAAAGAAATTTTGCAAGCTCTAAATACTTTATAAATTTTCTTTTTTGGGGCCGCTCTTAAAAGTGAGCAAAATTCAGAACTCAAGATTCAAAACTTTTAAGCCTCATATTTTTTTCAAATGTTCAAAAAATTTATGCTTCTTACTCTCGTTGGGGACCCCAATAAGCGGGCATCTATGTTCATTGCATATGCCGCCTATCCCCTTATGTTCGACCTGTTTCGTTTTCAACATTTCATTTCTCTTGTCTCGATAAATTACTTATGTTAACAATACACAAATTATATTGTGTATTTATTTAACCTACTAGCAGAGCTTCGCTGATTGCTTTTTATAAAAAAGAACCTAGTTTTTGGAGTTCTCCATTGGGGGCCTTCACTGCCTTCCGCAGCGTAAACCTGTTCCGTATATTCCCGCTCCGATCTTGAATCAAACAATCATTGAATTATTGTATTTTTTTTTTCGATAAAAGTGAAATTTTCGAGCATCGTAGCTCACGTTGCTACAGGAACAAATTTGTTATTTTTCCACTTCAGCTTAATTATGACAGCAGCAAAATCTACTGGATAATTCTTCAGTTACAGAAAAAAAATGTCGAAAAAACTCCGCAAAACGCGAAAAAAAAGTGTAAAAATCTTATAAAAAATTGGGCAAAAATTCAAAAATCGCTGAGAGAAAATTGATTATATCGAGCCAAAAGATTGAAACTGGAATGTTAAAAAATCGCCGTGAAAGACAAAAATACGCTAAAAATCACATAAAATGTTCGTAAAAAATTCAGAAATTTCTGTGGATATATTTTCTATATTGAGCTAAAAGACCTGATTCCTTTCAGGGATGTAAAAAATCAGTGCCGCAGATAGCAAAATTTTTACTATATTGGGATAAAAGATTGAAACTGGGTTCCTTTTAAACTCTCTCTCAAAAAAAAAAATAATAATAATAACAATCAGTGATCTGAAGGATTTTTTCCGCAACTTTTTCTTTCGTTCAAACACACACACACAAAAAGCTTTGATTTGATTTGCTCATCATTCGCGAAAATATAGAAAACTCACCAGTCTAACGTAAAAATTACCTAATATCCTTACTAAATATAAAGATGCATTTTTGTCAAATCAAATCACAGGAGTGTTACGCCAACTTTGCTGCATTGTACTTTTCCCTATTAGAAACTGAACTTTTACGCATGACTTTTTTCCTTCATTAACACGAAGAAGTCGCGAATCGAAGATCAAAATTTCTAGAATTTTTCCTTTCAAAAGACGAAAGTTTCTTCAAATGTGAGATAAAATCTCTTCTAATCACAGGGGTCTTAAAAAAGGGAAAAAAACGTTCGTGAAAAATTAAAAAATTGCAAGGGACGAAATTTAGTACATCGGGCTAAAAGACTAAAACCTGATTCCTTTTACCAATGTCAAAAAATCACGTCGGAACGCAAAAAAAAGTTAAAAATCACATAAAATATTCGCGAAATATTTAAAAATCGAAAAAGGCTACTTTACTATATTCGGCTAAAATGGAAAGATGGATTGAAAATAGATTCTTTTTATGAATGTGGGGAAAAAACCAAGAAACTCGAAAAAATACAAAAATTAGCGTAAAAAATTAAATGAAAAAAATTCTAATCAAAAAATTTAAAAACCTGTTTCGAGGTGCATAACTTCAGGCATTCAGGTAACCTTCCTGTCAAATTTTGTCCTGAACAGAAAAACATCTGGCCAGACAAAGAAAAACTTTGGACAGACAAACGTGTGCCTTTATTGTTAGCTACTAGGAAACCCGTCTTCATTGCCCACAGAAAGGTACCTTCTATCCGAAGGTGTTTGTTTCTTCTTAAATTTCAACTTAGGTGACAATTTTGAACTGGAGAAAACTTGAATGTATGAAAACGACATCCCAAAAGTAATTTTTTTGAATTAGTAAATCTGTACATATACATATATTTAATAAAAGGCACCAATCCGAGCAGGAAAAAAATTGTTGTAAGTGAATATTTTCTGCGTAAAGAAAATCTGTCTGGGCCACGCAGATGGCATTGTCAAACTGAAGAGAAAATTGAAAATACGAAAACGACTTCCATATTTTTTATTTTGTTTATGAGCACTACTTAGTGGTTTATAACATTTGTAAAAGGAATTCAGTTTCAAACTTTTTTGCCAAATTTTGTCGTCTGCTGTTTTTAAAATTTTCGAGAATTTTTATGTGATTTTTAGCTTTTTTTCACTTTTCTGGTAGTTTTTTTAATATTCGTAAAAGATATAAACCCGGTTTCAATCTTTTAGCTCAATATAAGTAAAGTTTTATCTCTATGAACTTCGAAAATTTTTATGCAATTTTAGGCGTTCTTTTGCGTTCTTCGGCGAATTTTTTGACATTTTTTTCCTAAATGGAAGAATTCTCAGTTAAATTTTGCAAGTCCTTTGATTAAATTCACTTTGTAAGAATATCAAATCTGTTCCTGTAGTATTGTAGCAACGTGAACGAAATATTGAAAATTTGAATTTAATCTGGATCGAAATAAAAAAATTACAAGAATTCTAGGTTCGTATGATTCGAGATCGGAGCGGACATAGCCCATATGGGTGTACGTTGCCGAAAGCAGTGCAGCCCAACTACAAATTCGTTCAATTTGGAGTTCGTTTTGGAAAATCCGACCAGCGAAACTCCGCTGGTGTTGTTATAAAATGGAACTCGGGTGGAAAATTAAATGTAGATATTTCTCTAAAATCTTAGAGGGGGGGGGGGGGGGGCTGAAAAATATGTTTGGGGGGGGGGGCTCTTAAGACCTTGCTACGGCCCTGGTCACAATGTGAAATGTTTTCAGTGTTTAATTACTATTAACATGTTGTATTATACTGAAGAGTAAAAACAATTTTCAAGATAAGACATATTTATAAATGTCACAATATAGTTTCAAGAATTATGATTTAATCATTTTTTAATAATTCATACTATGTAATCATATATATTTTTACTTCTTCATTGCACGATTTTAGATAAGCTTTAAAAATGAAAATCTCGATGATAAACAGTATTTAATTAATAAAAGTATCTTTACAAATTTATATTTTATCAATTTTATTTCTTACGTGTGCATTTAAAATTTATTTCAAATTAACATAAAATGCTGAACAAATTAATACGTTACAGTTATCGAAAATAAATTATTCACAAGTCATGTAAATTGTCTGTTGCTTACTGCAGAAAAATAAGAAATTAAACTTATTGTTTAAATACAGCAGTTCATGTGTCAGCTTTATTATTATTATAATTATAAATCATCAAATCTAATGCTTAGGGATTAGTAACAAAAAGATATAAAAACTTCATTACTAAATTATTGGAAACTAAATAAATATCATAATTTTACAAAAAGTAAACAAATATTTTTTTAATGGATGCGATAGTATTTCGCTTTCACGAGATAAAAGTCAAAACTGTCAATACCAAGATTCTAATGATATATGACTTATCTTGGTAATAACTAAGAAAAAAAGTAAAGGTTTTATAGTAGTACAAAAAAAACTATATTTCACGATGATACAACATATCAAAAGGTACCGTAACACTGAAAAAACATTTCACATACCTGTATTTTAAATGAGTATTCCCCTTATGTTTTGTTTTGATGTTAGCTCCTATCTATAACAAGTGATTTTTAAAATCTGTGTTATTTATTTGCAGCGCAAAATTTACTATAACAGCATTTTGCAAGCGTCACATGGCTCTTTGCACGCTATGCTACCAAAAGTCCGCCATCTTTTTTTACTACTTACGAGTCTTTTGTACCTCCGCAAATAGTTATCACGTGACAACCTCAGTTACGATTGCTCTGCGAGAGTGAAACCGTCCGCACGTTTGATCTGTTTCATGATTTTAGACGCGCCTCGCAAATCCACGAGGAAAGGGGAGTTACGGGAGAAAAGCGCGTTTGATCGGAATAGGCGCGTTAGCTAACTTTTTACCTAAGCACAAGATTTTACGTCGTTAGAACGTGATTTTGAAGGAATGATCTCTGTTCAATCCTAAGCACCGCTTACCCAAAAGCAGCCAATTAAAAAAAAGCTTTTTTATAGTAATGACGGCGTTGTAAATGTACTAAGGAATATTTATACTTTATAGCGTTGTTGTATTTACTTAAAATTATTCTTTTTTTTACGTCAAAGAGGAATCTATTTTTTTTTATTGAAGCAAAATGGTAAGTTTTATTGACATGTTGAATAGATATCATCTTTTATTATTGTCTTTTAATTTAATAAATAGTAGGTAATCCATACGGATTGTTTAAATTGTAGCACTTTTGTAGGATAAATATCGCTATTTTTGGTCATTCAGATACATTTTATTAATATTGGAATACCAATTATATACTTCGTTAAGGATTTCATTTCTGATATAAGAATGAAGATACTATGTCCAGTTCTCAAAATTATTTTATTTTTATTGAATGTTAATAGTATACAAAGAATAAGTGTTTTTTTAATAATATTTGTTTCTTTAAATGAATTACTTGCTTCATTGATTATATTCGGTTACCTGATAGGGTATTTCTGATCTATATGTAGATTTATATTTCCCTTTGCTCACTTAAAATAATTGTAAGTGTTAAGAAGGATATTGTTTACTGTAGTCCATTGATATTTAAATGGAAGATTAATTACAGGCAAACTTCAATCCAGTTTTGCTTATTGTAGGTAATTGATCCTGCATGTTTAAGCAAGCATGTAAACAGAATTTCTATAAAATAAATAAGCCAATGTATTTTGTATTTTCCTGTTCTCTTTTAAGCAAGAAAGATCAGATTGCAAAACAATTTGCTCTTTACTCCTTTTCAGATATTTACTTGTGAACTTTGTCATGTAAAAAAAAAAAACCCTGCTGATATATTTTTTATTTTATTTTTAATGCATTGCACCTACAGATATGCTATCTTTCTTTTTGTTGTTAAGATTAATGGTGAAACTTTTATGATGATTTATAACTTACTATGAAGTTTAAATCAATTGAGAGATATTCAGGCCATATGTAGCTTTTCTATGTGCCCATTTCGAAAAATTTGTACACGTTACCGTTCCAATTTGATACTTATTCCAATAAATGCCTATTCAATGTATTTTAAGTTAAATCAGCATGTCTTGTTAGCGACGGAGTGATTATTTTCATTGATTGAAAAAGTATTGATACCTAAAATCTGCCACTAAGCAAAAAAAAAAAAAAAAAAAAGTGTGGACCAGCCTTACATAGTATCCCCATCTTGTTTGTTACCAGAGCAATTACACTAATTGGTTTTATTGTAAAGGATGAAAAAGAAGCTGGTTGGGGGGGGGGGGGGGAGATATGTTTTTATGTATTAAATGTTTCCAGTGTTTTCTTTTTGGAAGTAAAAAATGTTCTTAAAACATGCAAAAAAGGTTTGTTGCAGGGATGAGATAAGCAAAAAAGCTGAAAACTGCGCGAACGACGTTTGAACAATGACAGTTATGAATTTCAAGCGCAACAAATATAATTGCTATTAATATATTATTTACATACAATTTAGCTATGCGTAAATTAAAAATAAATTATTAACAAGAATTAGGCAGAAATTATTTACTTACTCTAATGAAAAGTTTATTTTACCAAGGTACAGAACATTAATGTGAAATTTGCATTTTTTGCGCGATCTTTAGACGAAATTTGCCATTTTTTAGAGATGATGAAATTTACCCTTTTGGGGGGATCTTTTGACGGAAATTGCAGTTTTCCCGCGATCTTTTGCCGGATATTGCCGTTTTTTAGCAATCTTTTGACGGATATTGTCGTTTTTTCGCGATCTTTTGACGAAATTTGATATTTTCTCGCGATCTTTTGACGAAATTTGCCGTTTTTTCATGATCTTTTGAGGGAAATTGTTTTTTTTTCGCGATCTTGTGAGGAAAATTGCCGTTTTCCCGCGATCTTTTGACAGATATTGCCGTTTTTTAGCGATCTTTTGACGGATATTGTCGTTTTTTCGCGATCTTTTGACGAAATTCGCCGTTTTTTCGCGATCTTTTGAGGGAAATTGCCGTTTTTTCGCGATCTTTTGATGGAAATTGTCGAGTTTTCGTGGTCTTTTGACGGATATTGTCGTTTTTTTAGCAATCTTTTGACGGATATTGCCGTTTTCCCGCGATCTTTTGACGGATATTGTCGTTTTTTCGCGATCTTTTGACGAAATTGCCGATTTTTTCGCGATCTTTTGAGGGAAATTGACGTTTTTTCGCGACCTTTTGACGGAAATTGTCGTGTTTTAGCGATCTTTCGACGGAAATTGTCGTGTTTTAGCGATCTTTTGACGAAATTTGCCGTTTTTTCGTGATCTTTTGAAGGAAATTTCCCTTTTTTGCGATCTTTTGACGGAAATTGCCCTTTTTGCGATCTTTTGGTGGATATTGCCGTTTTTTCGCGATCCTTTGACGGAAATTGTCGTTTTTTCGCGATCCTTTGACGGAAATTGTCGTTTTTTCGCGACCTTTTAACAAAAATTTCAATTTTTTCGCGTGATCTTTTGACGAAAATTGCAGTTTTTTCGCGATCCTTTGACGAAATTGGCAATTTTTCTTTGAACGATTGACGAAATTGATTTAATTTGGAGACCATTTGTCTAAATTCGCGATACATTATATGTCCGAATTTTCGGATTTATGACCGAATTTTTTTTTTTTTTTTTTTTTTTAATTTTCGGAAATGACTGCCGTAATTCTTGGACTTTTCGGAACAGAATCATCCCTGGTTCAGCGATCGCGATGAAATAGGATAACCACAGCACGCGATAAAAGACTTCTCGTAGTTGAAGTGTTGAAATATAAGCATATTTTGATGCGGATTAAAATCATTTCATGATTCTTTTTTTATTTAAACGAATAAAAAACAGATGACTGCACGAAATAAATTCTTGAAAAATGAGAAATTTAAAAAAAAAAAAGGCAAAAAAGCGAAAATTTGAAAAAAAAACGGAAATTCAAAAATGACAAAAAAGCTGAAAACCGCGGATCCGCGGAAAAATCTCATGCCTGGTTTGTTGTTTCTATTCATATGAATGAGACTAAGTGTTTGAAAGTTTAAAAAAAAAGCATTTTAAAAGATAAAAAGTTTGTTTTAAGACGACAAAATGTTTTTGTTTCTTTTCTTAATTATATTTAGTGTCATCAGAGCAATTACGTGATACAGTTGGTGTGATTTAAAATTAAGTATAGACTGAAACTGAAATTTGTTAAATCTTGATTCTTCAATTGCTTTTTACTCTTATTGTTTTGTTAATAATTATGAATACAGAGAAAAGGAAAAATTTAAATGTGAAGTCACATTGCAAATAATGTTTTTAAAGAAACTAGTGGTAAGGTAATCTTTCAAAAATTAAAAGGAGATTATAATACATCTGTTCCAATTAAAATTATGACAGAAACTTTCTTATTATAATTAGATGTGAGTATTTTATATGTATATAATAAACATAATCTTTTGTAGAAAGATTTTAAAGTCCACCAGAACAATTTTAAGCATGTGCAGGTAGGACTTTAAAGGATTAATATAACTGTTTATGTATTTAAATGGAGTTTTATTAAAGTCTTGTAACAGTTGATGGAATTTAGGCCTAATCTAAGTGGAAGCATGTGTAATTTTATAAAACGTTGCTTAGGGATAAAATTCTTTGAGGTTTTTGTTAATGTTACAAATGATACTATTTTAATAAATATATATAATCAGCTATTTTCAGTTTCCCATATTTGATTTTGAGTAGTACTTTAATAAAAAATTGACATTTACTGTTTAAATCAAATATTTATTTATTTTTGTGTTATATTTTGGGCTTAGTGTACGTATTCACCTTCAACCGTTTTTTGTGTTGAGGCCTTTTGTGAATCTATATTACAACTTTATCCTAAAACTTGATAAAAATTTAATGTAAATAAAAGAACTATTTTGCAGTATCGTATCTTTTTTAAAATACGATGCAATAAATTTATTCTAATATTTATAGCATTTTAAGTGTTTTTTCATAATTAGCATTCTGTAATAATTATTTTGATGATATAGTGGCAAAACTATATCTAATTTTGTCTGTAAGCATACTTAAATTTCTTAATTAATAATTAGTTAGTCATTAGTAAATAATATTAGCTTTTAAAAAACTATATCTGTATATGTATGCATGCATTAATTTTTTTTCTCTCTTTTAATTTGCTAGTTGCTTTAGCTGCTTCAGTTGATGATAGGAATGCAACAAGGATGGTAGGTGTTAAGCTGTGCTATGATCTGTTCATCAGCTATCAGCAGCATCAGTTATTGTCCTAACATGATGATGATCGATGTAGAAAGAGCAGAGTCAACTAATATCTAGTTGAGTTGCAGCTTGTTGGCTCCTTACTCCTGTGTGTGTTGGCCCGTTGGAATGCGCCTGGGAGACTATTAGGTTAGAAATAATCTTTTAGTCTTTTAGATGCAAACTTGCAGGCTAAAACACATTTTGTATGCAGCATGGAAGCTACACTACTTTTTTATTTTCCTGTATTGCCTATCTTTATGAAAAGTAAGTCACTTATTGTTTTTTTTTTTTTATTGTGTTCTATTATGTACTGCTAAGGTAATAGTAAATTCTATTTAATGTTTTCTGATTTAAGACATTAATTTTTAAAGAATTTAGTAATTATCAATTGCTGAAATTTAAATTAGAACAAACACTTAGATTAAAATAAAGACAATAATATAAAATTAGATTATTGTTTAGGGAAACATGCTGATATAAGCATAAAAATTTAAAGCACCTTTTTATTGGCATACTCGGATTAGTGTTGACTGTAGAAAAAAAGGGATTCCAGGCAGGAATTTTTAAAAAAGGACACTCATATACCTTGTTCACAAAAATATTTTGAATTGTGGTTTGTTTAGAGTCCTTTTTTATCAATGAAATTTTGCTATGTTTTCCTACAACTAATTGACAAATTTCTCTTTTTTTTCTTACTGACTGATAAATTTCACAAAATTTTCCGATGACTGAATGACGATTTAGGCAATTTTTCCCCATAACCGATTGACTAATTTTGCGATACTTTATTTCTACCAATTGGCGAAATTTGCGGGGGGTTTTCTTGCAACTGATTTGCAAAACTCGTGATTTTTCTAATATACAGTTGATGGATGAATTTTGATGAGTTTCACTGCAGCCAATCGACGAGTTTAATTATTTTTTTCCGTAAACAGTTTGTGAATTTTTTAATTTTCCCCCACGACTTACTAGTGAAACTTTCAAGTTTTCTTTTCATGCGATCGATGGACGAAATAAGGATTTTTTTTTCGCGGCTGATTGAAGAATTTTGCGATTTTTTTTCTCTCCCATAACTGGCGAATTTTTTGTTTTTTTTCTTCACTCAACCGATTGACATATCTTACAGTTAAATTGAAAGGGAGCATCAAAAATTGCAGTTTGGAATACCGGGTGTATAAAATAATTAAAAAGGTGTACCGGGCACAAACACTAGTTAAAAAGGGCTGCCAGATGCATAAATTAATTAAAAAGGGATGCTGAGGGTTGCGTTCTGCCAAATTGGTCTAGAGTCAACACTACATTTAGAATAGAATATTTATGAATAATGTGGAGGTGAAAACAAAAATTATAAAAGCGGCATTGACAGAAATATTCGGTTATTTTCCTTTAGATGCACACTACTTTGTGCTGAATCATGCAAATGTTGGCGCAGAAATATATGGCTGTACATATCGCTCGTGGTCTGCAATAGTGGCACAACTCAAAAAATACGAATTTTGAGTTAATACCAATCTGCAATAGGGCATTTTGGTATGACGTCAAAAACATGGACACCAAAATCTCCTATCTGCGCAATCTACTGCCCATCTTGTGACGTCTTGTGAGCATCTTTTTAGTGTATTTCTGTTTACCATATTGGCTTCTTTATCTCACTTGATGTCATTGCCAAGTGTGCTATAATTTATCCACATTTTACGCAGGCTTAAAATTGTCTTGTCATTGTTATATTGTCAGTGTTTTTAGTAAATATCGCGTTTCTCGACTCCTTTGAAGGCAGATGTGGAAGACTATTCAAGAGTTATGAAATTCGGATAAGTATGGTAAATAATCGGATAACAATGGTAAGGTATTGTAAAGTTGTTGGGTGTAATAATAATACTGAAAATAATGTTTTTTTTTGCTTTTCCTGGGATTAGAAAAAGCCACTATGAAATAACGTATAACAGACATTCAAAGTGGTTGGCTGCCTTGAAAATAGATGCTTTAACAGAATCAAAAAGAAAAAATTTCTGGATGTGCAAAGATAATTTTATTTCTGGTTTGTTTTAATCTTTTTGTTAGTATTTAATGTGTTATGAAGATACTAAATTGCTGTTGTGCTTAAATGACGACAATTGTCATTAATTTATCATGTGTTACACATTAAAGTGGAACACTTTTTTGAAGATCACCATAAAAAAAAAAAATTATAACACTATGGACCGTTTCGTATTATGTAAAATTGATAAATTTTCTCCGTATCTTCAAATTCCCGCATTGTTTTTAGTTTTATAAATATTCCTTGTGCTTTTTTGAATAATTGTTTGAGTTTTTTCCTTCTTAAATTTTTTTTATGATCTCTCGCCAGTAAAATGGTGTGAAAGAAACTACAACTCTTAATAGTTTGACCAGTTTTTTATTCTTGAAAAAATTTAATGTGTTCAATCCTTCTCTGTACACTGCACTATTATTTAGCTTTCGTGTTATGCTAACTTAAATAAAATATTAAGGCTAAAAATAAATAAAACAATTTTTTAATGCGTTTGATTTTATAATTTTCATTGCAATGTAAAATTGATGGAAAAATTCATTACTAAACCTCTCACTTTGATCAGATTTAGGAACTTTTTCAGTGTGCTTACCAGCAGTGAGTAGTTTTTCTAAAAAGGCTGGTGGAATTTTACATAGCCTTTATAAAACTGCAGGGTATAGCAGTAAACAGAAGAAAATTGTTAATTTCCATTTAAAAAATGTAACCATGGCTTTAAGTTCTATATTAAACTTTCCTTTGCTGTATAATGTATAGCTATCAATCTTAATTTTTTATTAAAATGTTTCCCTGAAAATGCGTTGTAGTAAGTCAATTATATTTACTGTTAGGGTTGGCACATTCGTCAGGCAAAAAGGGTGGTTGCCCAGGGCCCTGTGCGTATTGGAGTCTTGTTAGGGGCCTCAAATAATGTTTCATCTGTATAAAATAATAGTTTTGCTCTAAATTTGCTTTTAAATCTTTCTTCATCGGAAAAAAGTGAGTATTAAATTTTATTTCTTACAGTCAAAGTTGATTTTATTGATGGGAAATGTATCAATTTGATGATTCTAAAATTAACCGTGAGTTATTTAATTAGAAATGCAGATGCTATTAAATAATGAGACATTAAATAAATAAATGTGTAATCCTTCCCCCCCCCCCCCCCCAAAAAAAAAAAAAAGAAAAATTGATGAGATATAAAATTTAACTTGTGTTAAAATGAACAAACCTGTTTTTAAAATAAACAGTTTTTACTATTAGTTATTATTAGGTACTATCAGCACCGTGCGAAAGGGGGGGCGAAGGGGGCGGTCGCCCGGGCGCGGAAATTAGGGGGCGCCAAATTTATACTACTAATTTCCGTTTTTCCCCCTTTTTTTGTCGTTGATCATTTTTATTGGAAATTTTTTTTTCACTCTTCGATGTTCTATTTTTTTTTGTTAAAAAAAAAGTATATATTTACATCTCGGGAATTTTTTTCCCAATGAAAGTATGTACATTTTTCAGTTCAAAGTAATTGCATCGCTCACATTTACTTTTCATTGAGTTCTTTAGATTTGATGATTTTATAATATGTTTTTGTGATATCTTATTGCAGTGTTTCTTAAACTTTTGCACTCTCAGGCCCCTTTTACATCGAATACGAAAGTTTCTGCCACCTCCCACACTCAGTGAATATGAATTGCTAACCTATTCCGATTCCACTATGGGATCATTCTTATAGTCATTCGGTCATTACTTTGCTCTTAAAAAAAGGTCCATCTCAAGATGAAAAATGCTGATTACATGAAATCTGCGGTTGTACAAGGACGAAAATTTTTCAAACTAACGTTAAAGAAAATTACACCAAATGGAGAAATTATTAACGGTGATTGCGGCTTAGTACTGAATAACTTAAATAAGGGAATACTATATTTTGTTTTCTCTGTTTATTATTCACCAATTATCATGATCGCCCCCCAAAGTTAGCCAATCCAGATTGTGGGTTTTTCAAGTGGAAAAAATTAAATCCAAAAATTCCTGAGCATAAAAATGCTCCAGAACACAGCAATGCATGCATTTGCTAAAAGGAACTTGAGAGACGTTTAAAATTAAATCATGTAATTGACAGCAAATTTGAAAAGAGCAAAGGGAAAAATTATTGAAAGTGAAAAAGATAAATGGTGAAATATATTAAGGATGAAATTTTGAGCCTTCTTGCCAATGAAGTAAGAAAAATGATTGTAGAAGAAATTCATAGAGCAAGGTATTTTTCCAATTTCGTTCAATCTCACTCCATATACCGAGTGCCCTAAAATGGACTGACTGTTTTTAAAATTCAATAACATGTAAATAGTGACAGCTATTTAAAAAAAAAAAATGCGGGAAAGTAATGTAAAATGTCAGTAGTCCTTTTTTTTACCTCGATTCCCGGCTTTAGTTCCAAATAGCAGCTATAGATGGCGCTGCAAGCAGGGATGACTACCTCGGGAACTAAGCTTACGCTTTAGAGTGATAGTGCAACCCTAAGGGGAGGCCCAAATCCACTAGCCGCTCGCGTTACAAATAACTTTTTGAATTATTATACTGCAGTTTTACAATTTCACATTATAACATAAATATCGATGATTTGTTGAAGAATTAAACAGGTTTATAGTAAATTCAGGTTACAGCAGTATACTTTATTAAATCATATTCATGAAAATAATCAAATTTATACTGAATTGACAACTATGCCAGCAATGTATAACCACACAAGCACTATAAAGACAACATCTAGCACCATAGGCGATCAATAAAAGCCAAAACTAAAATCGCCCAACTCTGATGCGGAAAGAGAAGGTTAAATATATAGTGTGTCTCATTCTCCAATACAATCTTATTTTTAGGGGCCTACACTATATATTTAGCCTCCTTCCTTCGCATGATGCTAGGGGATTTCAGTTTAGACCTCCATTGAGAGATTATTTCTTGCCACCTATCTCTGCTATTTGGAACTATAACTGAGAACCGTGGTAAAAATACTTCTGATATCTTACATACCTCTCCTGCAAGAATTTCTTTTAATAATTGTCACCATTTGCAAGTTATTGAATTTTAAACACAGTCCAGTTTAGGAATCCAGTACACCTCACAAAGAACAAATGATGCAAGTTATACGATACCAAAAATGGAAAATTTTGAATCGTGGAAAGGTTTCTTGATTACATAAAGTCAAAAAAAAAAATAGCGCAAGAATTTAAGATAAGCTAATGTCCGACAATCTCGACATTCACAGCTTCACGAGAGGTTCTGCTCTCAAAGATGGTAGACGGGAGGTGCTGAGTTCAACCCAATCGCGCACGTAAGCCTAATCGTTCGAAATTGTCCGTAGTTTTCTTCGAACCTTGCGTAAATACGGGTTAGGTTTCCTTAGAAAGACCTTACAGAGGACACCCCCACCCCACTCCGGCCTACTGTATCCAACTTGTAGATAATCGGCCGTCATAAACAATACCAATATCAACCCTACAGAGCTCAATGTTGTGATATGGTGCAAATATGGCTTCCCAATATAATGTTGTGTAAGCTCCTATCGTCGAAGTAAATAAATTCGTCTATTTTTTACCATGTTCTGCACATTCTCTAAACTGTGAGTTCGTGCTGCTGGTGCATGCCCAAAATGTCCAGAACTGCATAAAATGTGTTTTTTTTCTTCTCTTCTACTGAAAGATGGGAATATTTATGTCCCACTTATCAGTTTATTTAAAGTAACATTGCGATACTCTGTGGTCATGAAAAAATAGAGTTATATCTGCAGTTTACAAACAATTGACACAGATTTTAAAAACTCTGGAAGACCTTATAGAAATGAAGTAAATTGAGTAAACTTACTCAGGAACAAAAAATTTAATAAAGCAAATAAATAAATTCCCCTCTATTTACGGCCTAGTAGTTTTGCACAGCATTTTAAATGAATTAGAAAAAGTTAATATTATTCTCACGAAAAGAAAAGAAGAAAAAAAAAACTGTCAATGTTTTGATCGCCAACTAACTGATTGAAACACTAAAGAACACATTTCAGACAATAAGAGGGGAAATTTTTGAACAAGAAAGCGAAGATTTGGTTATGTCTGTAAGTGTAGAGTCCTTATTTGAGCAAAACAGAAAACGTAAAATTCGCAGAACAATTTGACTACGAAGCTCCTAAACCGGGAGCTGGCAACAGAGACAACCACCTCATCGAGTTGGAGGCAGAAATTCCAGAATTAGCTGAAATTCGATTCCCATATTAAAACGTAATCGGTCTGGCAAGTCATACTTTGGGGGGAAAACACCTAAAAACCCGATTTTAGAGGTCGACTCGTAGGTTTACCATTGCGTTTTCCTGGACCCAAAGGTATGAAAACATGGCGGACTGGGAGCAGGAAAACACAATAGTAAACCTACGACTATAGCGTCTAGAATATATAGTGTGGAAATTGACTATCCCTGTAATACTTAAAAAAGTGCTAAAATATTGTATCCTACAAATGTGCAACGATGCTGTTGTAATATACAGATCGCAGTGACATCTGCTGCAGGATATTTTCTACATCTGCAAGATATTGCTAGTCTATACAATGTAATACGAAAATCCCGCAGATGTCGCTACGATTGACACTTGGGATTTTAGCAGTATCGTCGCACATTTAAGGGATACAAATTTTTAGAGTTGTTTGAATAGCATATTTCCGCACTAGGTATTCTAGACGCTGTACTACGACCCTACGATTCAACCGGTAAAATGGGGTTATTAGGTCTTTTCCACCAAGATATGATTTGGCAGACGGATTGCGTTTTAACATGGGAATCGAGTTATAGCTAATTCTGGAATTTCAGCCTCCAACTCGATGAGGTGGTTGCCTCATGGTTCGTATGCCTCCTTTAATTTTGCAGACCAGAAAATTTTTCGGCACCAGTATTACCTTATAGAAAATCTCTTCTTAAAAGAAGGCGAAATTTTGCGCGTTTAACCTAGATTTATTTTTCTATAAAAAGATACTGGTCGTTTTCCTGGAAAAATAACGATATCCGTACGAACAATGTGTCTGTGCTGCCGGCTCCCGGTCTATCCTGATGAAAGTGGAAATTTATATGAAAGTGAAAGATTTCGTGTTACATAGAGACATTATAACCGTGCAACTGATTTGGAGGTTTACGAAACTGAGAAATGTATAACAAGAATTTGAGTTTCTGGTTGGCGCGAATCTAAAATCAACCGAAAATCTGTTAAGTTAATATTGCCTGGAGCTTTCCCTTTATTGCTGGCTTGAATGGACTTGAATTGTTAAGCGAGGTTTTAAATGCGAAAACATTATTTTTATCATTAGATAAGAACTTTTATAAAATGGATCATTTAGAAACTCTTTAGTTGCTGCATAATTTTAAAACTTAGGGAGAACAAGGAATTACAAAAACATGGAGACAGCGCTCATAATTTATAAGTATTCCAGTAACAATAAAATAGTAAAAAACTACTTAAGATCTACTATGAGTCGAGAGATTAAGCAACCAGAGTTTACTTTCTATAAAATTCAGTGTGACGCAATCTTTACATATAAAATAATAAATTATTTTGCTACCCTAAACGCAAGAAAAATAAAATGGAAGTAAATGTATTTACCTGTTATTATATTTTATTTTATGTTAATCAAAACGATCAAATCAATGTATTTTTATTTTTTAAATTATGTTCTGCAGGTTTTTTGTTTGTTTTGCTTTTTTAGTACTTATCGGTTGAAGGGACCTCTTGTTTCCAACCGGATTCTTAGCGAATTTTACCCATTTTCTGCAGCTTAAAGACTAACAACAACTAACAATGGCTAGAAAAATATGTGAGAAAGATTAAGAAAAATCTGTCGTAAAGCATCATGATCTCATTAACAAATAAGTGCAATTTTCTTTACTGTTATTTAGTTGTTTGAAATTTCTGAATTAAAATTAAATCTTTTAAAGTTCCAAAATAAACGCAAAATATTTATTCAATATAATTTCTGTTTCTGCCCTTTATCAATTTTGAAGGAGGGGGGGGGGGGGGGGGGGGCGCCAAATTGACACGCTGCCCCGGGCGCAGTTTTCTCTTCGCACGGCCCTGGGTACTATTAATAAACCCCTTACTATTCGTTTTAAAAATTTGAGATGCTATTTTTCTGAAATTTTCTTTAATAATTGTTCAGTAGTAGTATAATTAAAACTGCAAAATCTAGAATATGAATTTTTTTCACCCCTCCCCGCCTTTTTCCAGACCAAGGGTGGCTTAAATTGGAAAAATTCATAATTTTTTTTTTCAGAATGAGTTTGAAAAACTTTCAAAATCCATAAAAGTTTTAATACAGAGTGTCTGGAGAATCTGCTGGTGTCAAGATAGATGCACATTTTACGATGTTTTTTGCTCTCAGGGGAACACAGGTGTGTAGTTCTGTATAATAAGCGACTACCATTTGTGGTCTTCTGCAAGAAAGTGGAATTTCTTCCAATGCCCTTCAATTATGTGCTATTTTTGAAACTCGTCAATCAGGAACAGTCGTAAATGTTTACTCAACCAGTAAGTATTAACTTATTATGACTGACTGTAAGTATGTAATTTTTTAATACATTTTTTGTTCCCTAAGCAAAGGGAATTTTAAAATGCATTCTACATTGTTTATGTTGTTTTAATCAGTTTATTATGATTCTTATAATTTATTTATTTAAATTATAGAATGTTTTCAATGGGACTTTTTCAAGAATTATGCGTATGCTTGTTGATTACTACCTGTTGACCCCGCTTTCACTTTTGTAAATATCCTGTTAAGGGACTTTTTCATGCTTGTTTTTGATGATATGAGTTTTCAGTAATAGGTGCTTGTAAGTATGATGCTTGTAAGTAAGTTACTTTTCTAAACACTACATTGTATATTTATAAATGTTGTTTTACATAAAGTCATGTTGTTTTATATAAAGTCATTTTTCCCATAAAATGAATCTGCATCTTAGAGAATCACTTAAAGCTATGTCAATTTGTAACACAATAATTATAATTAATTTTTTAACCAAGGTTTCTTTCGTATTAGCCTTCAGATTTATAAAATTGTGTTAAATGATCTTTTTTTTTTTTTTTAAAGCATGTAGTTATGTATAAGCAAGCTATATTTTATAAAAACATTAAGTGTCAAGGTCAAAATTAGCACTAGCTACTGGCCGCAGGGCCAGTGAATGAGAAAAAGTGGCTATTAAAAAATCGGCTGTCATCGGCCACATTATGGCCACTTTCCTACAAGGACAGAGTAAAATTTTTTTGCATTTCATCATGTTATTCTATTTTTTCTGGTTGCAGTATGTTTATATTAGCATATTTATTTGTGCTATTCAATTTTAGATTAATACTAATAAAAATTTTAACAAAAGTTTACTGTTTAGTATTTTTAAATAAAAAAGTGTCCGCTAGTTTAAAGAAAGTGGCCACTTATAAAACTGGTACTACTGGCCACTGGCCAGTAATGAAATTTCCCAGTTTTGACCTTTAATTAAGTGTATGAGCATCATATTAGAGAGGAGCTGCAGTTAATCTCTTCTTGTAAATTTTTTCTGCTGACTTGAGCAGAGTCAGATAAAGCTCTGGAAAGTTTTGGTGGGGCTAATTCTGAATGCTTTTAAGATATTACATAATAAAATAACTGTACTAAAATATATCTTAGTTTTTGTGATTTTTTGGTGTGTTTCTGCACCTGAATAGTTTTACATTGTGTTTGCAATCAAACAATTTAAAGTTTTATTATTAATTATCAAAATATTATGAAGGTTAAAGATAGCAATAAGTTGCATGGGGTATTAAATTTGGTACTTCTTAGTTATCCCGTCGACCAAATTACTGTCGTCATATTGTAAGATTAAATGTCAATAATGGCCATTAAAACCATTCATTCAATGCTTTATTTGTATTTTTATTAATGTTTTACTAATTTATTTGTTCTTTCGTTATTTAAAATAAAAATTATGTCAATGTGTATAATTTTGGCGAGTGGTTTGGTGATTTATATAATTTGGCGAAATTGGTCGACGGGATAATTAAGAAGTACCTAAAATTTTTAAGTAAATTTTAAACATGCTAATATTTTGAATTTCATAATAAATAAAAGAGAAAAAAAATTGTGTGACAAAATGAATATCTTTTCAAAAATTCTGATTTTTTAAGGACCTATTAAAAAATAATTAACTCTTTCATAATTAAAAAAAAAATTAAATGTCTAGTCTGGGAGGGGTTTCAGCTCTCTCGTGTGTGCACCAATGATATCCAGTGCCATAAAAGGCTATAGTTTGAAAAGAGTCTTCTAAATTTTTGCATCACTGAATTCTTTAAAATTCGTTACAGAAAAATTCAATGAAATTGGAAGCCATGCTTTTAGATTTAGCTTACTGAATTTATATTTCCCTATAATATATTTTGCAAGTAAAGGGTAACTTCATACTTTATTTTAAATATATGAATTAACTAAGAAATTTTAAGTATATCACATGACGTTTTTTTTTAGCTCAGAAGATTAATTTTGAGATGTTAATGCTAATAGCTATTGAATCGGAATTTAGTTCGAAAGTGTGTGGAAAAATTTAAGTGACCATAGTTGCCACAGATATTCATATAGTTTGGTTATTTTCTTAAGTTGTAATTAGTACACAGTTTATAAGCTAAGTTCAGCATAGAAAATAATGATTCTTATTTGTAACACATTGCACATCAGCTGTATTAACTCTTCCTACTCCTTAAAAAAAAAAAAAAACTTTATAAATAATTGCATTTTATTCAAGCCTTCCATTTGTGGAAAGCATATTCTCATATTTTTTCAATTTAAATTATTCTACAATGACTATTATACTCATGCTGGCTAAACTATTTAATGCTTATTAACAACTTTAGAGTATTTAATGCCTATATTCTGCCCACACAGTAAGTTTCTCTTATTTATGAGTAGTAAATACAGTATTCTAAATGTATTATTGTAATGTTTTTAGAAATTTTGATGTGTAAACCATAAAGGTTTTCTTTTTAATAGAACATGAGTGTAAATCACTTGCATTTCTGATGTCTTCAAATCTGCTGATATTCTTAGCAGTTTGAATGAGGCTTATTTCATTTTGTCTCACTAAATATTATTTACCAATTATTGTTTATTTCAATTGATCAACTGAAATTTTCTTTCTTTCCTTTTTTTTTTTTTTTTTTGTTTAAGTATGTCAAGAAACATGCTTTTTAATTTTGATGTACTATTTATTACTTTTTAATTATTATACGAACTGAAAATTATTAATTGATTATCCCACTTCTTTATAAAATAAAACCTGTCTTAATAGTTCACAATTTCGCTAGTTATACAGTCTATTTGGTACTTAATGTGCCGATTATTTCTATCCTGATCTTTGATCAATGAAATGTTTACTGCAATGCTAAAAGATATTTTTAATTTTGTACCAGTAGTTTAATATGAGTTTTATTTTATTACTTTATTGTATAACAGTTATTAGTTCATTTATTTTAAGTATATATTGGTGATTTAATAAAATAGTTCTTAAAAGTCTGTAATTTTCAAATGTTATATTTTTAAAAAAGCTCACTTTACTATTGACAATGTTTTTTCTTTTCTTTTTCAAATGTTTCAATTTACGTGATTTTCATTTTGTGTCAACTATTATGCTTGGCAACAATGGTGTCCATATAACAGAAAAGTACCGTCTATTTTACTCAATTTTTACAAATGCTTTATCTTTCTTTTAAATTAAAATATAAATATCTGTTTCTGCAGATCAATAAAGTTTTCTGCAAAGTATTGTGTCAATGTTATTTTATTTATTATACGTAGTAATCATTATATTCAATAATAAATTTTATTATGTAATAATATTTATAAAGAAGTTTTATTTTGTTTCTGTAACTTGTACTGTCAAATAAAAGAAATTTATTAAAAATTTGTTGTTTTCATTTGACTATACGATTTTATTATAAATGGTATTTCAATCACTCAAGCAATTATATTTTTGCTTTGTTTATCATGTAAGAAATAGTTTTAATTATCTATTTATTTTTAATAAGAAAATGGCTAAGATATAAAACAACGAGAAAATATTCTCATTTTTAACACTTTCAACATGGTTGAAAAGTGTTTATTCAGTAAGTTGAATAGTTTTGATTTGTCTATTTTCCCACTTTTTAACTCTCATAAATATACTGGGATTGCCATGTAATTATTTAATGTTAATGAGGTCCATTGTGTGCTATTTAAATGCAAAATTCAATAAATATAATGCATCAAAAAGTGTTATGGGACCAACAAGTGCTGAAAATGGATTTTTACTCAGTTATGTTTTTTTAAATGGCTCATTAATATATTTCATTTCATTGTATGAAAAAAATAAAGTTCTTATTAGCTATTGTTGGTGATAATTTCATAATCTATGCCTAATTTTTCATAATTATTATTTGTGTCTATATTCCTTATACCAGTGATGAAGCCAATATACTTATTTGGAAGGGGTTTTGGAGAATTGTTACTCCTTGCATGATACAATATCTGGCAAATAAAAACCAATGTGGGCTATTTCGAAAATAAATATGTGCATATTTTCTAACATTCACCCAAGTACGAGGAAGAAAACATAGTACTAGACCTAAACTGAAGGGATTAAAATAATTTCCAGTTTTCTCCTATTTAATTCTGAGTTCAACCCCCTGACCACAGGTCTAAAACTTTAAACTGGAATTGGGACCTTAATGTTCAACAAAAATATTAAGTGTAGGTACTCATTTTACTCAGAATTTTAAGCTGTACAACATTTGTATTGACAATGTTTTTGACAGAGTTAGTTGTTTGGAGATACTGTTATGATATGTAAAAAAATGTGTTTTTTGACTGTAAATCTATACATATATGGAGTGAATTTGAAATCAAGTGTGTTTATCTTTTAGTTGCATCAAGAGATAACAAAATTATGTTTGTTTATTAGTTATAAATGAGTACTTGAGTGATTTTATTAGGTGCTTCTTTAAAAATAAAGGTTATAAACATAAAAAAAAATAAGTATTTTTGTTGAGAACTCTTCATACGAAACAATTTTTAACCATATCAGCATAAAAATCAATGTTTTGAAGAAATTCAGTCGGGTCGGTCTGAGATTTTAAATGTCTTCTGGGCCAGGCCAAACTTTTAGCTTTTATGCCGGGCCATTAATTAATTAATTTATTTTTTGTACGGGCCAGGCCAATTTTTTTCCCCTATGGATCAGATACTTCACTCAAGGGTAAACGGCTGTTCGCTAATGTTAATCCTATGGAAGAATTTTTTTTAAATACATGGTTTGCATTTCAATATGCTTAAATGATTTATTTTTTTTTGCGTCGAATAGCTGAGGTCGAACTCGACCCTTTTTCGATTTTGTTTACAGATGTTTTTTCGTAGCAGACTTAGATAAAATGTAAAACTGCCTGCGAACTCAAATAATTTCTTAAAAATTTTCTGCAAAAAAATACTGCGCCCCACCCGAGTTCTAAATCACCGCTAACAGCAAAAAGGAAAAATTATATGCGAGTGGAGTGCCACTAAGCAACACCACTAAAAGAAAAATATTAATTTACAAGCATTATTAAAACTTAGTCAATAAATGTAGAATTGAATGGTATGCTTAATACAGACAACTAATGAATGAAAGAAAAACTAATGAAAAATTTAAAAAATATATTTATTAAAATGTGAAATATTTTAATCATTAACTTATATAACATATCAATTTATGATTGTTCAACAAAACTGTTATTTTATTAATCTATATAAAATAACTGAAATATGAATAAATGAATGTTAAAATAAAAAAAAGTTATTAGTCCATGAATGGAAGAGATGAACTCTTACTCAAAATTTTATCTACTGTTTTTGAGACACACCATTCCTTAATATTGACAATTTCTTAAGAATTTTCAAAAGTATTTTTTTTTTCCAGTTGAAAAATAGTCTGCAAACCTTCTCAAGAGTCTGCAACGAGCATCACACCGATTCTCAGCTCAGGGTCTTGATAATTTTTTTTTATTATAAAGAAATTTGTTTAAAAAAAAACAATCATCAAAACTATCTGCAAACTTTGAAAATTTTCTGCGAACAGCGTTCGCATGTTCGTCTATATTATCTGACTCTGCTTCGTAGTATACTTTGATTTTCAGAATCAGTTTCGTAAGTGAAAGTATTCTAGTAAAAAAAAAAACCTATAAACACAATCGAAAAAGTAAAAATGACTTTTTGTAGAGACCAACCTCAGCTATCCAATGCAAAAAAGATCATTTAAAAATAATGGAATACGAACGACATATTTTTAAAAAAATATCTTTCTTAGGATTTACATTAACGAGCTGGTGTTTTTGCGTGAGCAAAATGGCCCAATATTTATGTTGCGGAAGTCGTCCCACTTAATTTGTTATATTGGTCAGGACCGTTTATTTTGTTTATCTCCCAATCTGGCTCAGCAAAAAAACTGTACTAATTCTGCTTACCCGGCCGATTTCTAAGGTAGGATTCATTTTGTCTGGTCGAGTCGGATACGGCCTCTATTTTAGGGGCCGAGTTTATAGAGTCCGGTACTGAAAAAAAATAAATAAATAAAGAAAAATCTTTCTCTCCAGTGTTTTTATTGTGTATTAGGAGACCCATTCTACAAAAGTTCTATGCCTTGATTTGAGATTTCTCTAGTTAAAGACCAGTAATTTCACTGAGTGAGCACTCTATGAGCAGTTTTGCTTTGCAAGAGGAAGGAAAGGGGGTTTATTAGAAGAAAAGTTCACGACAGCTGGACATTCCAGTATCTGGAGGGTAAAGTAAAAGTTCTGCTTTAGACAGATATTAATTATTAATATGTTTAATGTTATGGTATTATTTTCGTTGGGGTTTGTGATATTCTTTCATTAGTGCAGGATTTTGGTAAAGACAGTCTTTTCATTACATACAAAAATTTCATGGCTCTGGTGAAAGAAATACCATATAATTATATTTGCTGAGTGAAATCTATCTAAAATGAAAAATTTTCTTCGTCTCTAGCGATTTTGTCTTAACAAGTTTTAGTACATTAGTTTTCTATTAACTTAACAATTAATAATGAACTTTAAAGTAAAATAAATCTGTGAAAACACAACAAACATAATCTGTAAAAACTTTCAAAACATTTTTCAGAGTTTCAAATGTGCCATCAGATTTATTTTAAGAAACATCTACAGCACACATTCAATTTATCAATGTTAATTAATATTAAAAGAATGCTTAATTTTTTAGAGCAGTGATGAGTGCTGTAAAGGAAAAGCTAAAAAGCTGACATTTTATGACTTGTGAATATTGCTAATGAATATTAATATATGCTCAATTTTTTGAATTATATCATTTATTTTAAGTATTGATTTTACATTAGTATTTAATTAGTTTTGTAATTTGATAAATTCTAATACAGTAAAATAAAGAAATAACAAGAAATTTAAATACAATTCCTGTGCGTCATGCTTTTATTATTATTAAAAAAAAATGAATCCTGGTTTGACATTACAGCCTAGTATATTAAAATACGGTTATATATATATATATAATACATATATACAATAGGCGTTACGATTGAAACCTTTAATAAATATGGAAGTTTCCGTTCACAATGTGTCAATCAATCGTTATATTTTTTGTAACTACAAATTTTCATTTACTTCATAATAAATAATCTTGAGTGAAAAATCATTTTTTTATTATATGATTATAGCTGCTAATGGAACCTTTTTATCCACTGTATATTTAATAAATATTTAGGTGATAATCTGTAACACTGATTTTATTAATATTCTTAAATATATTATCTTATATAATGTTTTTATAAGTTATTATCCTGGTTAATAGCTTCTTGTTTACAATTTTAGCGTGTCAACAAAAGTATACGAGGTTGCCAGAAAATCGCCAAGAAAATCACCAAATCTCCCGCCCCATTAGCGGTGATGACGTCAAAAACATGGAAAAATATGGACATCACGTGACTCGTTGCCATCTAACGAATTGGTCTATGCTGGAGAGCGCATTTTTTCCAGCTCAGCAACAGTGGCATATCTTGTAGTTCAGTATTTCACCAACAGATGGCAGAAGTGCCGCTGTTGCCTTATATATGATATAATCTGAATGCATCATCATATAATCATATTTATCATCAATATAACACGGGATATGAGGATACTTTTTTTTTGCATTATTATTAATTGAACCCTTACGGAGTCATTTAGTACTACTTGAAATCAACAATGAATCGTGTAAATTTTGCATTTCATTACAAGGCGAAACTTCAAACCCATTAATCTCAGAAACGGATTTTTTGAGTTGTGCCACTATTGCAGCCCACAAGCGATATAATAATTTATCATGCATTCACCATTTTTTTACTTTTATGGTTTTGGTTGCAGATTTTTTAATTAATTTACTTTCACTTTAGGAATCGGTTCCAAAAGTAAAAATGTCCTCTTAAAAAAAAAAAAAAAAAAAAAAAAAAAAAAAAAAAAAAACTGCAAGCAAAATATCGAAAAAAATAAAAGAGTCGAATGTAGAAAATGACAGGCTATCCAATGAAAATATATATATATATATATCAAGATGCAAATAATATTTAAAAAAAAATATCTTCCCATAGGTTTAACATTAGCTTGTGAGTGTCTTCGCATGAAAGGATGGGAGCCTTAACCTTTTGATCATACTGATGTATTTAAAAAACTAAGAAAGATGAAATTAGTTTGCAACTTTTAATAATTTTAAAAGAAATGGATGGAGTAAAATGCCTTTTTTGCTTATTTTTATGTATCAGAATTGAATTTCTTTGAAACGAGAGTATACTCTTCCAGAAAATTTTCCTTGAATGTAGAATTAAAACATTTCTTTCATTATGGTGTTTATTTTTCATACCATTTAAAATATTTTCATACTATAGTACTTTATAAATAAGAATAATACATATATAGATATCTAAAATTATCATAACACGTTTCTTTAGATCAAAGACATCCTCTTAATCGAAGAAGAAATATATTATTTTGACATAAAAAGAAATTTTTTTTAAATCTAGAAGACAAGCAAATACGAAGATATTATTATGGTTGGTTGGTAATGTTTATGACGCCAATTATCAACACGAGGGATATAGGCCCAAAGGGGGGGGGGGGTCTTTCTAAGGGAACCTAACCCGTATTTACACTTGGAAAACTAAGGTTCGAAGAAAACTCCGAACGATTAGGCCGACAGGCGTGATTGGGATCAAACCCAGCACTTCCCGTCTACTAGCTTCGAGAGCAGAACCTCTCGGCCACTGGTGGGGCCTATTATGATCTCCATCATTCACAAAACCAATACTAGAGGATACTCCGTTTTATTATCCTCATTGCTATTACCAAGAGTAGACTAGTCTTACCTAATACTCCAGATTTGTAAAAATGATGTACACCTGAATGCTTCTTTTGGCAATAAATTTTAGTATTTTTAGGAACTTAATTATTAAATATTAAATTAATTTTAATGCATTTTTATATTAGAATCACAGGTGATAAATCACCAAATATTCTTTATGGTTACAATAACAGCAGAGTTAACTATGCATCAAACCACGTCATTAAAATATGCCATCTGGCTGTGAAACTGTAACAATGAAATATTTTAAACAATTTAAAGGTAAGAAATGAAATATAAATAAAAAATAAAGAGATAATTTTTAATTACAAAAATAAAGAAATATTTTTTTTAATCTGCTTTTATCAATTAATAATTTAATATTAAGTAAATTATAATTAAACTTTGAAAAAATAATTTAAAGAAATTTTCAATTCATAGTTTAAAAAATGTTTTTTTTGCCTTTTCTATTGTCATATCTGAAAAAAAGAGAGATAAAAAATAATTTTTTTAATAAATTCAATAGTTCATGCTTTCTACCAAGTCAAAGGGGTGAATTTTCCATAATTAGTCATGCCAAATTAATGTATTGTAACAGAAGTTTTTTGAACCAACATTAATTACAGTCCTGAAATTAAGCATGATACTTATAAATGTTTAATGTTTATAAAAGAGCAGTTTAAATTAAATTAAAAAAAAAATTATTTTATACTTATTTAGTAGCAACTATCATAGTTTAATATTTAAACTGACTGAGAGGCAACACAACATGTTTTATTGGCATGTTATGGTTGGAGATATATTGATTAGTGAAATCATTGTTATGCCAATTGACTTGATTGTTCAAATTCACAACATTTTCGGATACTTTATGTCAGTCAAGCACATGAGATAAACCAGGGCTGAAACTAGCCTTTCTTCACCTGGCATAAACATAGATTTTACTCCCTCCCCCCCCCCCTTTCCCGGTCTCCGCAAAGTCAATTTACAAAGAGAGTTTTAATTCTAATAGCCGACTTATTTGAAATTTAAAATATATAACAAAAAAAAAAAAAAAAAAAAATACATAATACTAAATTACATAATACTAAATTACATAATACTAAATTACATAATCAACTTTGTCAAATATCGATCCATTAAAATCTTGAAAATGAAATCCAAAGGAAATGACATGAAGAAACTCTTAAGATAATGTTAAACTTATAGAAGCATTCTTTTTAAATTTCTCACTTGCATTTTAATATTTTTAAATGATTTTTTCTGTTTGGGATAGCTGAGGTTGATCCCTAACTGGGTAAATGTTTACTTTTTTAATTTTGGTTGCAGCTTTATGTATATATATACAAAGTTACTTTCACTTTTTGAACCGGTTCCGAAAGCTAAAATAGCCTCATAAAAAAAACTACAACCAAAATCAAAAATGTACAACCTAACAAAGTTAAAGATCAAACTCAGCTACCTAAAGAAAAAAAAAATCATTTAAAAATATTAAAATGCAAGCGAGAAATTTGAAAAGAATGCTCTCATATTTAACATTAGCTTGAAAGTCTCTTCACGTGACTAGTGTAGGTTCTTTAGAAATCAAAAACCAAAATTCAGTTGGCACCCCCTTCGTTTTCTGTTCTGTCACCCAGGGCACATGCCCTCTCTAGTTTTGGCCCTGAGATAAACCATTAAATATTATTCCTATTGTCATCATTTGTATTCATTTCTTTTAAAATATAAACCTCTCATTCATTTTATTTGAAATACAAATTTTTCATTTAAAATACATATATTACATACATTTAAAACATGTGCCTTTCACTTATTTCATTAAAAAAAGGAATAAAATAATAATAATGAGAAATAATACAACGAACCAAAATATGTTATTTTAACTTTAATACATTGTTTCTAATTTACACAAGTGAAAACTAAAAAGTATTATTGCTGAAGGGAAAAATAATTGCAAGATTTGCTTCCAACTAACATAAAAGTATCTTTTATGTTAGTTTGTGTTTAACGTTATGTTAGTCATGTGTATGTCAAAGATTTATACCCCTTTATTCTTCTTCATAAAAGAAGCCCCTCACAAATTATTTTCCATAAAAGCGATATCAAAGAATAAGAAAAAATAGTTGGAATTTAAAATGTGTAATTTGCAAACAAAACAAGTTCACGAGAATAATATAGCAGGAGGCCATTCCCCCCTCCCCCCCAAGAAAAGAAAAAACTTGTATCGAAGACTTGCATCCCTGATGTGAAATCATAAAGTAAAACTTACAATTTTAAGTACATTTATTTTGCATTTTACTGTGAATTTTTTTTTCTTTGGGTAGGGGGGGGTCACAAAAAGTAGATGTAACTATATTGGATAATTTTATATTGTTGCGATATGGTAAGAGAATCTGCCAGTGTATCTAAATGCTAGTCTCACATAGGCATAGAGTTGTATGTGCTCATGGGTCCCGAGTCCCACCACTAATTTCTAAAATAGATTCTTTTTCACTCTTATATAAAAAAGGTTTTATTTTTTTATTTTATACTATTTTATTTAAGTTTTAAAGAAGTTTTTTTCACAGATATTTTTTTCCCTTGAATTTTGCTATTCTTTTCTTCTTTTTCTTTTGTTACAGAGGTAAACATTATTAGGAAATTTTAATCCTCTAAATTTTCCATTCTTTAAAAATTATAATAAAATTTTAAACGTTTGAACTTTTGTAAAAAACTAAAATAGAAAAAAAATCCATATTTAAAAAAAATAATAAAATAAAAATAAACATTCTTAAATGTTAACTTTTCTTGGGATTTATGAAAAACGATTCACAAATAACAGTGAGTACATCCCTTCATAGTGTAAGTATGTCTCCCAAGCGGGTCTGAACATTCAAATTTTTACATTGTCTTAACGTTTTATTTAATTTGTGATTTATTTAACAAATGGACAGTATTCTCGTGACATCACAGTGGGAATCACGTGGTGTAAAAATAGCGGCTAGCGCGTTTGTTTCGTTATTGCGTCATTTGATGCAGCATAAATACAGATAAATGCATGCGTAAAACACTGCAGATTTATTCGGTACGAATTATTTTCGATCAATACTTATATACATACTAATTAAAATCCATATATACTTATTAATTAAAATTTAAAATTTTTATTTTATAAATATAATGAAAAGTGTGCATGCAATTGCTTTAAAATAGAGAAAAGAATCCATGTATAACTCATACCTGTCCCCGAAAAAGTCTAAAACTTCGTATGAAAATAAAATATAAGCATAAATTTTCTAACCACAATGCTTTTCAATGGCGCGGTTGTGAATGTTATTCCCAAGCAGACGAATTTTTGTAGCCTCGAACCAAAAGGCAGAATATGGTCCATTTCACTTAATTTTTTTAAAAGGGAATTCAAAAAGCAACATTAAATTTGTGTCGATCTCTATTACACATACACGTACTTGTGTGAAAAATAATTTATTCAATGTGCTTTTAAATGCATAAATCATAGTGACTTTGTGTTTTTATTTAATTTAGGAATATAACTCCATTGCTACAATTTGAAGTTTGGTTAAACAATGATTTGTGGGTGCTTTTAAAGCCCTTTAGTGGAGAAAACAGTCAAAACTTTCGATTAATTTCTATACAAAATATTTTCTACTAACAATGACAACAGCAACAAACAATTATTTGTTTACAATTGACATGACATCTGATCGATCTGTAGACAGTAAAGCCGTAAAGTAGACGCTTGCACAGTAAAAACTTGCCTTTGATTGGTTGGCGTAAGGCTTTTATCTGAAACCAGTGAAAACGCTCTTAGGTTAAGGTTCTGGATCACTAGGGTTTTTTAGGTCGTTAGAACGACCAGTGAAAACGCACCTTAGGAGACAAGAAAAGAAGGTTGCCGATTGGGAGTCTACTTATATTGGGCGCGTCCAGAGGAGCCACCGGTTAGTAACCGGTGAGATCGGTTAGTCACCAAGGCGTTCAGTGCTGCTAACCAGGTCGCAACCAATGTCGTTCAGCGCAAGTAACCAAAGTGACCGGTGAGAGACCGAACTAACCGAAGAAAATTCTTGGTTAGTTGGGTCACGTGATCGGTTACATGAAAGTTTATTTACATTTGCATCGTACATGATGAAACAATAATAAAAGAATAATTACGGCAACGTAATACAGATGGCGCCAATAGTAAATAACACCAGTGCCGTCCAGTAGGTCTGTCGACTGGTTAGAAACCGGTCATTTACCGTGACGTCACGTAACCAATCTCACCGGTGACTTTGGTGAGGTCTGCTGGACAAGTCTGTGGCTGGTTCAAGAACAATCCGCAATTTAGTTGTTATAGTGGCAGCTGAATGTGTAATTTTGCTACATGCATTTAGTAGATTTGGATTGGCAACGGACTTCCCTTTCCACTCTTGAGAAAGACCGAAAGTGAAAAATATTTTGTAAAGCGGTCTACTCATAAATAATCAAAACATTAATTTATTTTCCCGGAGGTGTCCTACATAGATTAAAAGGTTTGAAATTAAAAAAACCTATTTTGATAAATCTATTTGTTTAATTCTTACAATGCTTTCCCTTTATCTCATTAATTTCTGTGTACATGCGATGTCTAAAATGTTATTAAGAAACTAGTTTTGAATAAAGTTTATATTTTTCTGTTGCTTAATTTTAGATAGGCAACCACGCATCTGGTATGTCTTCATCGCCGGTAGTTATTTCTGCCGCTGCGAAGCACACTGCTTCAGTAAGTATGCTATTTATATATAATTTCGTATATTTTGTCTGATATATCATGTTATCCTTAAATGTAATTTGTTATTCTAAATGACGGATAATTCTGCCTTGATTCATATTCTAGCTATAATCAGTATTTTTATTACTTTATTATCAAGGGAGTTTAATGATCTCCTCTGTCAAAACACTTAATTAAATTAGCATCAGCTGGTCTGATTTATTTTTCTCAGAATATTGCGGATTAAATTGAATTTTAATTTGTCGTGTTACGTAAAAATATTCTTATTATGTTGGATTTTCGACTACACCTTAGTGATTTTTTGTAGTATGATGGAAATTTTCTTGTGTGCTTATGTTTAAATTTTATGATTTGTTTTTCAATATTCGGTAAATGTAAGATTGTACATAAAACTTTCCCTTATTGTTTACCCGCTTTTAATGCAGCATATTAATTACTTTTTTATCTTGGAACATATGTCTGTGTGCTCTGCAGTTCGACCTTGGCGATTTTTTTTCAAAATGTGCCAAAATGCAATTTTGGAAACTATTGCTAATTTGAAATCCTGAGGAAGCCCTATATTGCGATGGTGGTCACTTTCAAAAATCCACATTTTTATAAATGATGAAGATAAGCAGTGATAGAAATTGGGAAATAAAAGGCAGGCGTCAAATGACGACTACTGTTAATATCTTAGGTGCTAAATTAAATTTTTTAGTTGAAATTTCTAAAATTCATTTTAACATTACTGTAATATTGTGTACTACTTTTAGAAAAGCACAAATACTTGTTTTTATTTAAAATTATTGAAGTTCTTAACCCTTTGTTGCATATTCTAAAACTGCAAATCCCCAACGTTAAATTTAGTATTTTCCTACTAAATGGATCATGCTGAAAGAGAAAAAAATTATTTTACGTGTAATAATTTTTTATTATTTGAGTTACAGCTTGTCCACTATAGTGGACACTATGAACACAGAATTGAAATGTAGTGCTGTCAGAAAAATAAGATTTATGTTAGTTTTCTTCTTGAATATTGTCATATTCTAAAAATATTTATGCTTAAAATTGAGAAAACATTCATTGATGGTGAAATTTGTGAAAACAGTCCATTTATGCATCGATGCAAAGGTAAATTTTACATTTTACACATGAATATGTTGACTTTCTTTTACATAGTTCCATCTTGCATCATTGTGGACTTTGGGATTTTTGACAGGGAAAGTGTTCCATCTTGTCATATCTGGTGTCCTTGTGTACAGAATTTGCTTTTACTGGCAATTGTCTTAGTTGTTTGTCTTCCAACACATTACATTCTTCAGTGTCTGGAATCACATGTGGTTCACCAGATTGTTGCGTCACTGATTGAATGAGTCCACTTACTACAGCCAGTTTAAATTTTCCAAACTGTATGTCGTAATTTGGAAACAAGCTTCTGTATAAAAGCTACGCAATGACAGCAGTTACATCAATTAAATGGAATATAATTCTTTTATACTACTTGTTTTTCAGGTGAGTTCTGTATAATGCACATAACATGTTACATTTATCTATTCCTCCTATATTTTGGTTATAATCTTCAATTAGAGCTGTCTGGTCCATTTCAATTAATAAATATATTTTTTAAACGTTTTGTAGATATCAATTTTAAAATTGTTTATTGTTATTTTATTGTTTTTTCAATATTGTCATAGAGACCTATTTCAAACAGAACACATATGCGATTTTTTTAAAACTAATAAATTGCATAAATAAATGAAATCAGGCAATTATAACTTTAAAAATGTGAAAGAGATGAAAATTTATATAAAATATGCCTGCATACTATTAAAATCACAAAATCACGTCAAATTTATATTTTAAAATTTTTGCTGTTTTACACTCATGATGTCAACTTCAGTTGACAGAGTAAAATGTCATAATGTTGATGCTGTGCGTGGCATCCACTATAGTGGACATTATATAAAAACTTCCATCAAATAAACAAAAAAAGTTTTTCATACTTGTTTTCCAATTGTCTATTAGGCCAATACATTTAAAAACAATAATTAATGAACAAAGTATCATTTAAATAATATTATTATAGGTTTAGAGTCATTTTAGTTCATGCTGAACAACTTACCGGCTCTCTGATGGGATATTAATTCTATCTCAAGAAGTAAGTAAACCGTCTCGCACGGCCATTTCGATTTTTTTGCTGAAAGCATGAATGTCAAAAAATAGCATAAGCTTTAGATAGGAACTGTGAATGAAATAGGTTGGATAACAAATAATTGCCAATTTTGTCCACTGTAGTGGACAGTATGCAAGAAAGGGTTAATCTTCAAAATTATAATTGAAGAAACTGTAAAACTGATATAAATCAGTTTTAATTATTACTGTATTTAGAAATGAATAGAAATATCCACTTAATCATGTAAAACAAAATTAAAACTTGTCAGGAAATCAAAAGCAAAATTTTATCCAATGTTGATAATTACAAGTTAATTTAGTTAGATGCATTATATGGCTTTTTTTATATATATACAGTACAGGACCCATTATCCGGAATTCCAAAATCCGGAAAGACCCGAAATCCGGAAAATTTTTTTTGAAAATTTTCTAAATTTGTAAATTTTTACTAAAATTTTGCAATTCCTGATATTTTTCGAAAATTTTACAGATTCCTAATTTTTTTTTGGTCTATTGTGTTGCAATGTGTAACCACTAAAATATGTTACATCAGTAATGGGGAGACACGATGCGATGCACCCCCCCAATCAGTAACCCCAAGTGGCAATCAGTAATCATTGTATGAGCGCTATGCGCTCATTAACCGAAAAGAAACATCACTGGATTCAGCAGTTCTCGCTGTGTAGCATTCTCAAAATTCAGCAGTTCTCGCTGTGTAGCCATCTCAAAATGTAAAAAACTCGAAAGGCAAACAAATATACATAATTATCAACATTCTCTAACAGACATCTGCTTTCTTCAAAGCTCAAGCACGAAATACTGTCATAGCATCACCGTCATTTTCAAAAATAGGCTTATGAATATGCATTGACACACTGTAAATAAACCTCCTTTTTCCATCAAAATTTTCTCAAATTTCTTAATTACTTCAGCAAGAGCATTTAAATGGACTACAGAAACCATAGTCAATCTAATAAATCCAATAAATTTAACATAAAAACAAAAAGACAGAACAATACAACACGAAATCACACCACATCCACATTATCCTAGCCGAAAATGACCTTCTCAGGGGTTACCAGAATACGACATGCCAAATACACACGTCACACGGGCTTCCACATATTGATAAAGATCGTCAACATAAAATCACCAAGAAATCTCAAAACATCCAAGATGGCAGCCATCCGAGAATATAACGCATCTAAGCCTTTTTTTAAATGGGGGGGAGGGGGGCAAAAAGAGTACTATTTTTTAAATCAATTGTTTATAGCATGCAGAGTTTTAAACCAAATTTAATGGCACTTTCTGAAAACTTGACAAAGTGCAGAAGAAGCATTATACTGCAATTAAAAAATGTATTGAATATTTTATGTGATATGGTCATTTGTATGAAATAATTTTTCATTTCATATGCACAAACAATATCAAAAACATTTTCATAATTTGGTAATCAATCATGTGGGTCCATGAATTGTCATGTGGGTCCATGAATTGTCAATCAGCTCACTCTATCACCCGTATCATTCTGAAATTCCACTGTATTCCACTGACTTATTTGTATTTATATAAGTTGGCCTATATAGTTGATTACCAAATTAAGAAAAAAAGTTTTTTATATTATTCATATCATATGCGCAATTAAATAAGAGGGGGGAGGGAGGATCAAATGAAGATGGCGGCACCACTACACAATTGCACCAAAGAGGTACCACCATCTTTAATCATCTGCTCTACACATTCAACCCTACCTACCGGCACTGCGTCGTACTACCAGCTTGTGAAGACTTCATGGACCATGTCTGCCAATTTCCAACCACTTAGAACAAAAAACATAATTTTAGTGACACTTTTGTGGTTTTCATTTCATCCCTCCTTGAACTATTTCATACAATTGCTCATATCACATCAAGTATTAAACACATCCATTTTTTAGTTGCAGTATAAGATTTCTACTACACTTTAAGTTTTCAGAGATTGGCATTAAATTTGATTGAAAATTTTGCACTTTATAAACAAAAGAAATTAAAATTTTTACAGAAATGTTCGTATCTTCACAAATATGTGTGCTATTCTTATATAAATGTTTCACAGAGGCCACAAAGTCATTTGCTACAGTAACAGACCATTTAGAACATTTTCTGTTACATGGTGATCAAAGATGTTATCTTATACAATTTATTGTTGCCCTCCTAATAGCTTTCATGGCTAAATCTTCACCGTGAAATAATATGAAATTAAACTTATTCATTTCCTGCCAGAAATTCAAGGACGATTCATGAAGCATTTCTGTAGACATTTGACAAAACGCTTTAACAGTGTTGAATTCAGGCACTGTGCTTAAAACTGAAAGTATCCAGTCTTTTTCCTAAATTTATGAGCAGGAGTGCATTAACAGCATTTAGAAATAGGAATTTCAAACCTGTGCCATAAAGCATGTTTATGAAACAAAATTATTTTTTTTCTTTGAGATTAAATAATGGTGATTTTTTTTATTTATTAGTATGCATTATTAGTATTTCGTAGGAATTTTCAAGTGGAATAGCAAGTAATTTGTAAATTTATGCAATGCTACTTCCAAAGATTATGAGCAGCAATGTTTTAATGACAACACAGAAAAAGACAAAAGATAAGGAAAGTGTTGAGCATTTCTAGAAATGATTGATAATAAACTGATGCTGTATTATTAATGTTAAAAAATCATCGATGTTCTGCTTGTCTGAGGCGACTGTAAAAATGATTGCACTATAGAACAAAACAATTTGAGTGATCCAAGTACCAGTAAACATTTTTTTTCCTTCAAATGACACAAGTGATGTAGGGGAGAGTGTTGTACCTTGGGACGCTTGTACTTTGTGACATTGACAATTTCTAATAAACTATTGGCAGCAGTTATCTTTTGTTTATTTTTAACAGTGACCTATAACCAACAGATCTCATAATAGTAACAGACAACATCAGAAACATTGAATTAACGGCTTGGTGAAAAAAAAAATTTCATTACTCCAAAGTAAATATTTTCCCCCATTCTAATTTCATTTTTTTCCTATATATTTTTGTAACAAGTCAACTGCAATTTATTTTTTTATAAAAGAGAAGATTTTTAAATGTTTTGGTTATGAGAAAATAATGATAGTGCTCCTAGATTTACTACAATTTTGATTTTATTTAAACCGTGTGGTGATTGTACCTTGGGACAGTAAAATATGTTGTACCTTGGGACATGTCCGATGGTACAACAAATACATGGTTCGTAATAATTTGGATAAATAAAAGTATTTTTAATACTTATTTTACAGAAAATTCCATAAATCATGTGAAATACAATAAATAAAACAACTCAACTTTATTTTGGATATACTTTATAAGGATTGAAGTTTGTAAATAAGAATCTGGCCACTCTCAATTAACCTTCTACTTTCCATGTGATGAAATGTTCTAAAGAGCACATGTTCTGATGTATTTTTCTGGCTTTTGAATCAATTTTAAAGGTATATTTAAGTATTTCACTATGTTGTTTATTAATCATGGAAAACATAACAGCCGTATTTCAATTATTAAGAAATGCCAGGAAGTTGGAATTATTTTGTTTGCAATTCCTACCTATAAATTGACTTTATATCGTATAATGTTAAATAATCAGGACTTTTGTATTTTGCTGTATTTAAAAATCTTTCTTGAACTTGAGTTTCATTCTCTATCTCCTTGGGGGAAAAAAAAAAAGTGTTTGTTGGCACAAAATTAGCTATTGTTATTGTACAAAATATTGTATCAGTTATTGTACAAAAGTATTGATTAGTTATATGCCTATTGCCTGAATTATGCAGTATGTCCCGAGGTACAACATAGTATGTCCCAAGGTACAACATGATGTTGTACCTTGGGACAGTTTGCCTTCCCTACTTTAAATGAATGGCAATTATTTATTTTCAAACTGCCTGAATTTCTAAAATTATATTATAGAGAAATATGTTGGTGCATTGAAATGTTGCCTTTAAATTTTAAATCTGATTATAATCATCGAGGTAAAAAATTAAAATGTGAAAATTGTCCCAAGGTACAACAACACTCTCCCCTACCATTAAATGTTTAAAAAAAAAAAAATTAAGAACCTGCATTTTGTGAAAAATATATTTTAATCGCCGATTCAAATATCTATGTATATGCGTTTGTACAGTCGAAGAAAAAAAAATGTTACATCCCTTACTAACTCTGCAACAAATTATTTCAGAAGAAAGATACACTGCTACCAAATAATTGGAAATAAAGTCTATTTTTAAATTATGTGTATAAAATTTGCTTAGGAGGCCATCTACATGTCAAAATCAGCCCAAACTCTGTTTTTTTTGCAATAGTAGCAGCACCCAATTTTGATAAGATATTTGAAATTTTCGGTTCAAATTATTCCTAGGTACCAAATTTCAAGTCATTTGGATAAGTTTTTGAATTATAAACAATCAAAATTTAGTGCTTCTAATTAGGGATTGACCGAAGCAGCAATTCTGCCGAATACCGAATGCCGAAGCTTCGGTCGAAGTGCATACCGAAGCTTCGGTATTCGGCAACCGAATACTTGAAACTTTTTAAATATGCATTTTTGCATATATTGGCTTTTTTAATAAGCTTTAATTGAAATTAAATTCTCAATTTAATTCAGTTACATTTTTATTCTAAAATCTAATTACACAAAAAAATTTAATTACTTCTTTCCACTCACATATTCATTAACCCATCACTTATTTTTTATTATTTTTTCACTAGTCAATACCCAAAAATAACCTATGAAAATATTAAACTACACAGGGTATTAATTAATAAGGATAAGGATTGTCAGAAAAACAAAAGTTAATTCAAATAATAAGAAACAATGTTGTCATTAAGCTGGTTTAGTACTGATTGTCTAAGTCTAATTATAAACATATTGAATAGGAATGTTCTCAAAATACAAAAGGTATTATATCAATTCATACATTTAACTATTTTCTGTCAAATTATTGATAGAATATTTATATTTTGATTAATATTTTAACTTTGTGGTGGTGAAGATAAGAAATTTAAGTGATTTTTATATAATTGTTATAAAAGCTATGGGATAGGTATAGGGGTATACTTATTTGATGTGTGTATTTTCTTTAATATACACCTTAGATATACAGATATGAACTCTGATATATTTATTTGATGTGTATATTAAAGAAAATACACATTAAATAAATTTAAATTAAAAAAAAACTAATGTAGAAGTAAATAAAATTAAATAAGGGAAAGATGCACATCTTCCTTACTTTTTTTTCTCTGTTGTAGGCAGTTGTTTTGATTTCGCACACTATGTAGACTATTTTAGGAAGGAAAAAGTTTTTTTTTAATAAAAAATGGCATTTGACTTGTTTTTTGAAGTGCAGCTGAACTCTGAACTCATGCACATAATATTGAAACTCACTGTTTAGCCTATTCTACTGCTAAGTAAAAGCGAATTCTTCTACTTCTAAGAAAATACTTATCTGCAATTATTCGGCCGAATACTTAAAAGTATTCAGCCGAAGCCGAATATCCGGTTTACATGCCGAACCACCGAATACCGAATCAACTATTCAGTATTCGGTCAATCCCTACTTCTAATGTTAAATTATATTTTTATTAATATCTGCAGAAATTATAATCCTAATGTGATAATTTTTTGTATGGTTATAATAATAAAATATCCAAACATAAATATGTTGAGTATTTAATTTTGTAGTATGAATTATGAAATTAGTATTTGAAAAAAATATGAATTGCAACCTACAATTTTTTTGATGTATTTATATTTATTATGTCTTGCTTTATGCAAAATTTTTTCCCAAGTAGATTTTGAAGGCAGATTCCCAGAACAGCCGAGACACTCCATTTGGCGACTTTCCTGACAAGTGCCAAATACCCCACATACGCCAATCTAAAATGTGGCAACCTGAAAACTAACGTGATTGGTTCACTTTCCTGAATGCTTCCAGAATGTTTTTTACTATGTCGTCACCCTGGAATCATGGGAAATACAACATTTATAAATAATGACATATTAGAAAACACAGGAAAGCTGATTTTTATGAGATTCAAAATAAAACATACGATTTAAATATAATTTGTTGAAAAAATGTGAAATTTTTAAAGTACCTTTCCAAATCAGAGTAACGATTTAATGATTAAAATTTTCATTTCTCAACAACTTTCAGAAAAAAATCATGGCGTCATTTAATATTTTTAATTATGTGCCTATATCAGAGTAAACATTGAACAAATCATTTCTAATATACGGCGTCATTTAATATTTTTAATTATGTGCCTATATCAGAGTAAACATTGAACAAATCATTTCTAATATACGGCGTCATTTAATATTTTTAATTATGTGCCTATATCAGAGTAAACATTGAACAAATCATTTCTAATATACGGAACTTTGAACGCTTCGCGTTCATAAAAAATAATATATATCACTGAATACAGCAGTTCTCGCTCTGTAGCAATCTCAAAATGTACAAAACTCATTAAAGCGGCAATCAGTAATCTTGTATGAATGCTTATGCGTTCATTAACCAAAAAAAAAAATCACTGGATTTAGCAGTCTCAAAATACAGCAGTTTTCGCTCTGTAGCAATCTCAAAATGTACAAAACTTGTTAAAGCGGCATTCCGTAATCGTGTATGAATGTTTACGCGTTCATTAACCGAAAAAAAAAATCACTGGATTCAGCAGTCTCAAAATACAGCAATTCTCGCTCTGTAGCAATCTCAAAATGTACAAAACTCGTAAGGGCAACATACATGAGAAATATACAATAAACGGCCAATATAAAACGCTACAACAAAATGCATAAAATTATTAACATACCTTAACAGACATCTCCTTTCTTGAAAACCAACTCTAAAAATTTTTGAATTGCCATAATTTCGTAAATTTCCAGTCAAACTTCATTTAACTTTCCAGCAAAAAAAAATGAAAAATACTCACAATTTCAAATTAAATTACTCAAGTGCTTTAACTTTCAAATTTTACAACTAAAAACAGCAAAAAAAAAAAAATTCAAATTCACAATAACAAACTTTCGACATGTCGACATTCTATTTTTACAAATGCGGAGTTGAGTTGTCAAAATACCGCTGAGCTAACTGTGAATAAAAGTTTTCAGATAGGCGTAACCATCCAATACGCAACAAATCAACCAATCCCAATTAAAGATCTCACCACTGTAGGCGTGGAAAGAATTTACAAAACGAACTGGTAACAAGAAAAATCCGTTTATCGCCTCGCCAAATTGAACGATGCCAAGTGCCTCGGCTGTTTTGGGATTCAGCCGTTTTTGAATTATGCTGAAAAAACGTCAAAATTCTGGTTTAACCGTTACATGATTCGTCCACTTTTCTGGCAGATCATCATCCTGGAATCATGGGAAATACAACATTCATAAATAACAATGTACAGTATAGGATCTGTTATCCAGAATACGTGGGACCTGTGATATTCTGGATAAGGGGTTTTTCCGTACTTCGGAACACTACCGTAAGTGTAAAGAATAGTACTAAATAACAGTATAAAATGTATGAAAGATGAATAATATATGTAAATACAGAATTACAAATTTGTTTATTTAATAACTTATTTACACAAAATAAAAAACATTCTAAATTACAATTCAAATTTTAAAAAATTGCATTATATAATACTTTAAAGCAGAATTCTTTCATTTTGATTTTTAGAATATTTTTATCAATATTGGTTGCTTATAGTGTGTCTCTTGCACTAATTGCTCCTGTATACTGACATGATTTGCTGTTCATGGAAGTAGCTTCTTTCTTGCATTCCACAAATCAGTTGTTCAGTTGAAAAATATGTGGCCTATTTGAAATTTTTTCCCACCTCATTCTGCTGGTCATCATCATTATTTCTATTAGACATATCATTAATCATTATGTCACAAATCTCACAGCTAATCATCTGATGATTTACAGGAGTATCATCATCAGCAATTACACAATCTTCCACTGACTCTTGATCCAACAATTCAGCTTCTGAACATGAAAATTCTTTAGTTTAGTCCAGCAGATCTGTAAAAATTTCCTTGGCAATTTTAAAGTCTTTAACTTCATGCTCATTCACACCATAAAAAAATACTGCAGATGACTGCAAATTGTATCACCCATGGGTGAGTGTATATATCTGTCTGCTGTATCCCATACTTGAAGTAAAATACATATTTAAAATAATAAAACTTTGTAAAAAATCACCATAAAATTAAAACAAAACACAGGACGCGTTTCGAGCTAAAAACATAACAGCTCGTCATCAGCTAAGCATACACGTGTCCGAAAACAAACAAGTTCAAAAATGAACTGAAGAAAAAGAA
Source organism: Maratus speciosus (assembly GCA_963932465.1). Classification (NCBI taxonomy): domain Eukaryota; kingdom Metazoa; phylum Arthropoda; class Arachnida; order Araneae; family Salticidae; genus Maratus; species Maratus speciosus. The sequence continues at coordinate 340,631,277 of OZ010796.1, forward strand.
TGTTGCGAAGAATGCGACAGATGGCGCTACCCTGATAGAGGGATATGCAAAAGGGAAATGTGTTGAAAAAAGATAGAAGAGAAAATGAAATGGAAAAAATGGAAATAAAAGAAAAAATAAAAATAAAAGAAGTAAATTAAAAATATAAATAAAAATAATAAATAAAGAACTATAAAAGAACAAGAAAAAAATCCAAATTATTATTATTATTTTTTTTTTTTTTTACAAAATAAAAAGAAAAGAAACAAGAGAAAAGGGAAAATAATTACAAAATTAATTTCCACGCTGGAGATAGGAAAGGAGATGATGGGAGATCATTGACAAGATTAGCAGAATTTTTAGAAATAAAATATGCTTCATGAAAATCCAAGTGAGAGGGAGAGGCAGGGGAAGAAATAATTTTGGCCATGGAGAAATTGAAACAGTGACTGGAAGACCAACAGTGAGAAGCAATCGAAGATTTAGAGATTTCTTGATTTGCAATATATCTCTGATGCTCGCCTAATCTGAATTTTAAAGCTCTCTTTGTTTGACCAATATAACCTAAATTGCAAGAGCAAGGAATGAAATAAACACCCCACCGGTTCTCAGTAGGAACAGGATCTTTTAGAGAAGAGAATTTAATTTTATTCATAGGTTTGAAGATAACTTTAAAGTTAAAACGAGAAAGTATTTTAGCAATTTTGAAACACAGAAGAGAATAAAAGGGCAGAACTATTATAGAATTAAAATTAGGAGGATTATTTGAATCAGAAAAAGGACGTTTAGGCTTATTAAATTTATACAAAGCTTTATCAATTAAAGAGGGATTATAACCACGAGCAAGGGCAAGAGATTTCAGATAATTAATTTCATTATTCAGAGCAGAAGAGTCAGAACAAATGCGTAACACCCTAAAAACAAAAGTATAAAAGGACGCCACTTTTTGTTGAGGAGGATGATTTGAAAGGGCATGAGGGGGAAGGGAGACAGCGAAAGGTTTTCTATAAACGGAGGTAGAGAACCGATCTGGGAGTTTTGAAACCAAGACGTCAAGGAAAGGAAGAGAATTGTTCTCTTCGACTTCGAGAGTAAATTGAATACAAGGATCAACAGAATTAACAAGAGAAAGGAGATTAGAAAGATCAAGGTCAGATGGAATTAAAATGAAAGTGTCATCAACATACCTAAACCAGAAAGGAAATTTATATAAACTGAAGAGTTTTTCTTCAACAAAATGCATATAAATATCACATAAAAGAGGAGACAATGGATTACCCATGGCCAGACCCTCAGTTTGAGAATAGAAAGAATTGTTAAACTGAAAAGCAGTTTGCCTGACACAAATACTAACTAAATGCAGGATTTAATCAATCTCAATGGAAGAGTAATGAAATTCGCGCAACCTTCTTTCCAAACAATCAATTGCCCCTTGAACAGGCACGTTAGTGAAAAGGGATTTAACATCTAAGGAAACCATAATATAATTGCAAGGAGAAAGGCGTTTAATTTTATCAACAAAGTCAAAAGAGTTTTTCACAGTATGAAAGTTAGTGGAAGATAAAGGAGCGAGTAACTTAGAAAGGAACTTGGCAAGTTTATAAGAAGCAGTACCAATATTGGAAACGATAGGGCAAAAGGAAAGAGTAGGTTTATGGACCTTAGGAAGAGCATAGAAACGAGCACAATTAGCGATAGTAGGGGTGACCAAACGTTTAGTGTTATGATTAAGAAAGACAGAATTTTTAATGACATGCTTGATGTCAGATAAATGCTTAGTAGAAGGATCCTTTTTTAATTTGGAATATGGACCAGAGTTTAACATAGATTCAACGTGGGAAATATAATCAGATTTATTGAGAAGAACTGTTTGACCGCCTTTATCAGCCTTAGTAATAAGAAGGTTAGGAACGGAATTAAGTTCACTGAGAGCAGATTTCTGAGAAGAAGAAAGATTAGACTTATTAAAAGATTTATTAGAAGAAATGACATTAGCCAGAAGGTAGCGAAGAGAATCAAGTTGACCAGAAGAAATTTTACTGTTTTTGAAAGAATGTTCAATGGGAGCAATTAAGTTCGGAATAGAAGGCTTAGAAATGCACGAAAAATTCAAGCCAAGTGAGAGAACATCACGCTGAGAATCAGTAAGAGAGTGAGAAGACAAATTGACAACATAATTTTGCTCAAGAGGAGAAATACTAGGAGCAGAAGAATTAGAAGTCAGAAGAGAAGAAAACTTTTTTTCCAAAATAGCATTGTGACACCTAGATTTGAAATCGACGTAAGCAAAAATCCGTTTCTCAAGGAAAGGGAAATAAATTACAGTTTTACTTAACTGTAAATGCAAAGAATATAATTCATATTCGATGCAAGAAAGAGAATAACGAACATCTTGAATGATGGCTCTAAGAATAGCAAACTTACTCCTAGTTAAGGCATTTTGAACACGAATGGAAGAAGGAAGCTTGAAAATAATATTAATGAACTTAGGAATAACCCTTGAACGTTTACACCTTAAAAGAAAATCAAGCCTATTCAAACACCTGGCGCGCTTCAAACGAAGGTGCTTGAAACGATTAATAAGTGAAGAACCCATAACAAGAAAGAAGGAAAACAGGACCAGAAAATGAATAAAAAGATAATAAATAAATAAGTAAATAAATAGAAGAAAACAAAATAATAAAACTAAAATGAAATAAAATAAAAATAAAACAAAACTGGGAAGAAAGAAAAGCAAATACCTTGAACACGTGCAAAGCAATAACACGGTGCAGCACCCAAATAGTTGAATACATCGAAACAGCACCGAAAACTGGCGATATGAAGCAATTAAAATAATAAAACTTTGTAAAAAATCACCATAAAATTAAAACAAAACACAGGACGCGTTTCGAGCTAAAAACATAACAGCTCGTCATCAGCTAAGCATACACGTGTCCGAAAACGAACAAGTTCAAAAATGAACTGAAGAAAAAGAATGTTGCGAAGAATGCGACAGATGGCGCTACCTGATAGAGGGATATGCAAAAGGGAAATATGTTGAAAAAAGATAGAAGAGAAAATGAAATGGAAAAAATGGAAATAAAAGAAAAAATAAAAATAAAAGAAGTAAATTAAAAATATAAATAAATATAATAAATAAAGAACTATAAAAGAACAAGAAAAAAATCCAAATTATTATTATTGTTATTTTTTTTTTTTTTCTTTTATTTCCATTTTTTCCTTTTCATTTTCTCTTCTATCTTTTTTCAACACATTTCCCTTTTGCATATCCCTCTATCAGGTAGCGCCATCTGTCGCATTCTTCGCAACATTCTTTTTCTTCAGTTCATTCTTGAACTTGTTCGTTTTCGGACACGTGTATGCTTAGCTGATGACGAGCTGTTATGTTTTTAGCTCGAAACGCGTCCTGTGTTTCGTTTTAATTTTATGGTGATTTTTTACAAAGTTTTATTATTTTAATTGCTTCATATCGCCAGTTTTCATTGCTGTTTCGCTGTATTCAACTATTTGGGTGCTGCACCGTGTTATTGCTTTGCACGTGTTCAAGGTATTTGCTTTTCTTTCTTCCCAGTTTTGTTTTATTTTTATTTTATTTCATTTTAGTTTTATTATTTTGTTTTCTTCTATTTATTTACTTATTTATTTATTATCTTTTTATTCATTTTCTGGTCCTGTTTTCCTTCTTTCTTGTTATGGGTTCTTCACTTATTAATCGTTTCAAGCACCTTCGTTTGAAGCGTGCCAGGTGTTTGAATAGGCTTAATTTTCTTTTAAGGTGTAAACGTTCAAGGGTTATTCCTAAGTTCATTAATATTATTTTCAAGCTTCCTTCTTCCATTCGTGTTCAAAATGCCTTAACTAGGAGTAAGTTTGCTATTCTTAGAGCCATCATTCAAGATGTTCGTTACTCTCTTTCTTGCATCGAATATGAATTATATTCTTTGCATTTACAGTTAAGTAAAACTGTAATTTATTTCCCTTTCCTTGAGAAACGGATTTTTGCTTACGTCGATTTCAAATCTAGGTGTCACAATGCTATTTTGGAAAAAAAGTTTTCTTCTCTTCTGACTTCTAATTCTTCTGCTCCTAGTATTTCTCCTCTTGAGCAAAATTATGTTGTCAATTTGTCTTCTCACTCTCTTACTGATTCTCAGCGTGATGTTCTCTCACTTGGCTTGAATTTTTTGTGCATTTCTAAGCCTTCTATTCCGAACTTAATTGCTCCCATTGAACATTCTTTCAAAAACAGTAAAATTTCTTCTGGTCAACTTGATTCTCTTCGCTACCTTCTGGCTAATGTCATTTCTTCTAATAAATCTTTTAATAAGTCTAATCTTTCTTCTTCTCAGAAATCTGCTCTCAGTGAACTTAATTCCGTTCCTAACCTTCTTATTACTAAGGCTGATAAAGGCGGTCAAACAGTTCTTCTCAATAAATCTGATTATATTTCCCACGTTGAATCTATGTTAAACTCTGGTCCATATTCCAAATTAAAAAAGGATCCTTCTACTAAGCATTTATCTGACATCAAGCATGTCATTAAAAATTCTGTCTTTCTTAATCATAACACTAAACGTTTGGTCACCCCTACTATCGCTAATTGTGCTCGTTTCTATGCTCTTCCTAAGGTCCATAAACCTACTCTTTCCTTTCGGCCTATCGTTTCCAATATTGGTACTGCTTCTTATAAACTTGCCAAGTTCCTTTCTAAGTTACTCGCTCCTTTATCTTCCACTAACTTTCATACCGTGAAAAACTCTTTTGACTTTGTTGATAAAATTAAACGCCTTTCTCCTTGCAATTATATTATGGTTTCCTTAGATGTTAAATCCCTTTTCACTAACGTGCCTGTTCAAGGGGCAATTGATTGTTTGGAAAGAAGGTTGCGCGAATTTCATTACTCTTCCATTGAGATTGATGAAATCCTGCATTTAGTTAGTATTTGTGTCAGGCAAACTGCTTTTCAGTTTAACAATTCTTTCTATTCTCAAACTGAGGGTCTGGCCATGGGTAATCCATTGTCTCCTCTTTTATGTGATATTTATATGCATTTTGTTGAAGAAAAACTCTTCAGTTTATATAAATTTCCTTTCTGGTTTAGGTATGTTGATGACACTTTCATTTTAATTCCATCTGACCTTGATCTTTCTAATCTCCTTTCTCTTGTTAATTCTGTTGATCCTTGTATTCAATTTACTCTCGAAGTCGAAGAGAACAATTCTCTTCCTTTCCTTGACGTCTTGGTTTCAAAACTCCCAGATCGGTTCTCTACCTCCGTTTATAGAAAACCTTTCGCTGTCTCCCTTCCCCCTCATGCCCTTTCAAATCATCCTCCTCAACAAAAAGTGGCGTCCTTTTATACTTTTGTTTTTAGGGCGTTACGCATTTGTTCTGACTCTTCTGCTCTGAATAATGAAATTAATTATCTGAAATCTCTTGCCCTTGCTCGTGGTTATAATCCCTCTTTAATTGATAAAGCTTTGTATAAATTTAATAAGCCTAAACGTCCTTTTTCTGATTCAAATAATCCTCCTAATTTTAATTCTATAATAGTTCTGCCCTTTTATTCTCTTCTGTGTTTCAAAATTGCTAAAATACTTTCTCGTTTTAACTTTAAAGTTATCTTCAAACCTATGAATAAAATTAAATTCTCTTCTCTAAAAGATCCTGTTCCTACTGAGAACCGGTGGGGTGTTTATTTCATTCCTTGCTCTTGCAATTTAGGTTATATTGGTCAAACAAAGAGAGCTTTAAAATTCAGATTAGGCGAGCATCAGAGATATATTGCAAATCAAGAAATCTCTAAATCTTCGATTGCTTCTCACTGTTGGTCTTCCAGTCATTGTTTCAATTTCTCCATGGCCAAAATTATTTCTTCCCCTGCCTCTCCCTCTCACTTGGATTTTCATGAAGCATATTTTATTTCTAAAAATTCTGCTAATCTTGTCAATGATCTCCCACCATCTCCTTTCCTATCTCCAGCATGGAAATTAATTTTGTAATTCTTTTCCCTTTTCTCTTGTTTCTTTTCTTTTTATTTTGTAAAAAAAAAAAAAAAAAAAATAATAATTTGGATTTTTTTTCTTGTTCTTTTATAGCTCTTTATTTATTATTTTTATTTATATTTTTAATTTACTTCTTTTATTTTTATTTTTTCTTTTATTTCCATTTTTTCCATTTCATTTTCTCTTCTATCTTTTTTCAACACATTTCCCTTTTGCATATCCCTCTATCAGGTAGCGCCATCTGTCACATTCTTCGCAACATTCTTTTTCTTCAGTTCATTTTTGAACTTGTTCGTTTTCGGACACGTGTATGCTTAGCTGATGACGAGCTGTTATGTTTTTAGCTCGAAACGCGTCCTGTGTTTTGTTTTAATTTTATGGTGATTTTTTACAAAGTTTTATTATTTTAATTGCTTCATATCGCCAGTTTTTGGTGCTGTTTCACTAAAATACATATTTAGTTTTTACATTTTTAAAATGACACAAGTTATTTTTTGGTCATTTTGCATTCTGGTTTTCGGAGCATTCCGGATAACGGGTCCCATACTGTATTAGAAAACACAGAAAAGCTCATTTTTATGAGATTCAAAATAAAACACACAATTTCAACATAAATTTATTGAAAAATGTGAAATTTTTAAACTACCTTTTCAAATTAGAGTAATGATTTAATGATTAAAATTTTCATGTCTCAACAACTTTCAGAAAAATCATTGCATCATTTAATCTTTTAAAGTACCTGCCTATATCAGAGTAAACATCGAACAATTCATTTCTAACTTATGGAAGTATGAACACGAAGCATTCTTAAAAATATATTATATATCACTGAATACAGCACCTCCTAGTTCTGCAGCAATCTGAAAAACGCAGGAAACTTGTTAAAGCGGCAGTTAGTAAGTGACGTATGAACACTACGCGTTCATAAACCCCCCCCAAAAAAAAATCACTGGATTCAGCAATTCTTGCTGTGCAGCAATCTCAAAAATGCACGAAACTTGTAAGCGGCAGTTAGTAGCTGAACGTATGAACGCTATGCGTTCATTAACCGAAAAAAAAACATCGCTGGATTCAGCAGTTCTAACTGTGTAGCAATCTCAAAATGTTCAAAACTCGTAAGGCTAGCATACATGAGAAATATACAATAAACGGCTAATATAAAACACTACAACAAAATATACTATAACGTAATATTGGAAATAACAAAACTTAACAGACATCTCCTTTCTTGAAACCCAACTCTAAAACATGTTGATAATTGTAATGCCATAATTTTGTTAATTTCCAGTCGCTGGTAAACTTCATTTAACTTTTAGCAAAAAAATGGACAAATATACTCACAATTTCAAACTAAATTACACAGGTACTTTAACTTTCAAATTTTACAACTAAACACAGCAAAAAAAATTTAACAAATATTAACAATATTGCCTTGCCATCATTTTAATTTTAGAATTACAAGACAATACAAAATGTCTTCCTTCTATGCAAATTACAAAACATGTGGAGTTGAGTTGTGAAAACACCACTGAGCTAATTGTCAATAAAAGTTTTCAGGTAGGCGTAACCATTCAATACACAACAAACCAACCAATCCCATTAAACTGATCCGAATTCAAGATCAGACCACTGTAGGCATAGAAAGAATTTGTGAAACAAACTGGTAACAACAAAAATCCCTTTATCGTCTCACCAAATTGAACGATGCCAAGTGTCTCGGATGTGCTGGGATTCAGCCAAATTAGAATATAAACCATGCGAACATACCTGAAAAGATCATACACCTGAAGACGTAATCTCTCCCCCCCCCCTCCATACACACACACACTCTCAAACAGAGCGTTGTCAAAAACAAATTTTGAACTATGCCAGTAGCAGGGGGGGGGGTTCGGGGTTAAAACACCCCCCCAGAGCTAAGAAAAAATACTATAATTGCCGCTTATATGAATCAAAACCAAAGTTAATATTTAAACTTTTTGGCTGTTTTCAGAATCCGTCACTTTGTTAAATCAAATTCTATTCAACAAAGTGATTCAATTAAACGGCGAAAATTCTACTTAAAACTGTGAAAGCGCATATTACATGTATGGTCTAAGTCACTTTTTCTAGACTTCTTATGCTAAAAGAATGGTCATTTCCTGCCACACAGATGCTTTGAGTTTAAGTCTTATACAGTGGGCCGTTTCTTAATTGTACGTCTTTGTTCCAAGCTCGAAACAATAATAGACAATCGAATTCCAGAAAAAACATAAAACATACACTTTGTAGATCACTCTCAGTTTTTTCAAATGCCCTGTTTTACGATTTTTGCTCTCAATTATATCTAAGACCAAGCTTTCTGCGTAACCAAGTAAAAATCTTTGTAAAAATAAGAATTTTAAAAAATAGCACTTTTAAGTTATAAAAAGCTGTTTTCGATTCTGATTGAACAAATTATAGCAATCAGTGTTTCTTTCGAACCATTTGTTCCATAGGGGGTCTGTACACAAATTTAAAGAATATATTTCAATACTTGGTAGTAGCAACGAGTGCTTGCTCTCGAGGAAGCACTGCTACATGTGTGCCTCATAAGGAAAGAAGCATTGATTGTAATTTCATTGACTTATAGATACATGTCCGTGAGTATGGTGTTATGTAAGGTTAAATGTAAGACATTTTCTTAGACTTTATAAAAAATGCTATCTATAATTTTACACAATGTTATGCTAATCATGCATTAATTTTAATTAATAAGCAATAAATTAGTTAAACATTGATTTACACTTATTACATTTTAAAGAATTCTACCTGCATATCATCAAAATTATACTAGCTGATCCGTCCGGCATTGCCCGGGCCCATGATAATTACCTCAAATTTGCATGATTTTATATCTTTAAACCGATTTTATATGATTATATATTTTTAAATGGAATTTTCGCTAAAACATTTTGATTATTACAGGTAAAAGCATTTTTAAGAAGACATTTTCTTGGGGTTTTTTTTCTCGTAGGGTTGTTTTATAGTTTAAAAAAATAGTCCTTGGTGTCTGAATTCTATAAGATTTTTATCGGTTATTGTTGTTACTTTGAGACCTCCTTTCGAAGCATGCTTGGCACAGTACCAAGTTTAAACTGTGCACAAGGTCTTTGTTTTAGGTAATGTGAATTATGGTGATAAGCAACATTTTTCATTCCAACTGAATTCAATTATTGAAGACAAATGTTAAAAAAATAATTCCAAGACATTAAAAGTTAGTAATTTTGAGACAACAATCGCTCATAATTTACTAACAAATTAATTTATAATAAAAAAACACTTTTCGATTAGAAATCACTTGTGAATAATCATGCCTGCATACGCTTTTATTTTTAAAAATGAATCTGAAAATGTCACTCTGTTAAGCGTACGTTTTTTTAATTGCTTTATAATTGTCTACTATTATGTGAAATATGATTGACAAGTGACTTTTCGTGAGAATATTTGCGACCACTTTCCGAAGCGTGGTTGGTTCTCTGCCAAGTTTAAACTTTGTACAAGGTCTGTGTTTTAGAGTGAGAAATATTCATCCATTTTTCATTCCAATAGAATTAAATTTTGGCACGTGGTATTGTTAGACGTACGCGAGTACATTGCTTTTGAGCAGTTCAGATATTTTGTATGTAACCCTTTGTATTAGAGTAAAATTCACACACGGCCGATTATCTTTTTAAACCTGCTCAGTGGTTCCAGAATTAACGCCTACAAAAATACAAACGTTACTTCTTTATAATATTAGTACAGATACGGCTTCAGTTTGAACCCGGATATTTTTAGAGATTTTTAACAATAAATAAAAATATTTTAACGAAATTTTCAACAGATTTACATTACTTAATGACAAATTCGATGTCATGTAAAGTACTGGAAGTGCACAGTAATTAAGTCAACAGTACCATGTTTAACGTCAACTACATTCCAAAATATGGATTACCTAATTGAGCACTAATTGGACGTGAATGATGATAAATTCCACCAATTCTTGTGATGTTGTTACCTTTGACAAAAAGTCTATTGAAAATTTTGTTAAAATGACTTCATTATTATTATTAAAGTTAAGAACAAAAATTCAGGATTGTCTTGGAATGAAACCCGTTATATTTTTGATTGAACAAGTGAATTGGAACACTATTTTCTATGCAAAAATTGTTTGCTGGACTATGCTCATCGATCTTTTAAAGTTTACCTCATCATTTTTAAATACTTTTTATAAATGTAACCTAGATTTGTGTTATTTCATTGGTGCATTTTATGCTTTCTAACTCTAATATTGTCAACACAATGCTGTTTTAATTAAACATAGCCAAAATAACTACAGAAAAATACATTATGATTTGATTCATTAAAAAGACTGATTACATTAACCAGTGATTCAAATAACCAGCGAACACCTTTATCAGAAACTCAACCCCCCCACCCCCTAGAGCCGAATTCTGGCTGCACCACTGGCAGTCTACTTGAGATTTATTTTCAGACTTAAAAGCAATTTGTCTTGGTTTTTTCTACATTGTTTCCTTCATACTATTTTTTATTCTAAATTTTCTATTCGCTGATATTCTTCACATTTCTGCCAAATAAGTTTAGAAAAGAGCAAGTTAAATAAATTCAAAATCTGAGAAAAACATCATAAAAACACTTATAAAATTCAAATCACATTCACATATTCAAAAAGTATTTTAATTACCGATACCTTATATTAAAAAAAAATTGATAATTTAACACTTGTAAACACTATAAAATGAATATTGAAAAGGATTTTACCATTATATAAAAATAGCCGAAACATATTAAGTGAGGAAAATGATCATATGGGCAAGAAATAATACATTAATAAAAGTGACTTGGTCATTCTGTAGCATTTCAACAATCGAGTACCAAACTTCATTTTAGACACAGCCCCTAAAATATGTTCATTTAAAAGTAATGTCGCTGAAACTAATTGTAGGAATTTCATGAAAATTTCTGTTTAGGCTAATTGAAGGGTGTAAAATTTATTTATGGTGTCAGAATTGGGTATTGCCATAAAAAAAATAAAGTTTGTGTTTGTTTTGATATTTAGATGGCCCTTAAGTAAATATTATACATCATTTAAAAGTAGACTTTATTTCCAAACGTTTGGTACCAGTAACTTTTTACTATGATAATTAGTTGCTGAGTTAGTAGGGGTGTTTACTTTTTTTTCTTCGACTGTACATTACAGCATTTACTTATGGATTATTAGCTATTTAACAAATCTGCAGGATTCGGCAAAAACTACTATAGAAAGGGAATCCAGTAAATTAGATCAGTTTTTTGTTTAAACATTGCCAGAAAGATGCAGTACCTTGACTGACAGAAAATAATGAATATTACATGTAATAAAAATAATATTTCAATGTTTTTTTATGTAGATATACACACTCACTTTCTATTGGAAATCTGTTTTGAAAGCAATCAAGAAAAGTAGCATATGAATCCGTAATTTTTTTCTTTTACTTTGTCTACTTTTTTGTACCTTTTCTGTTATCAGTAAGAAGTAATCAGTATTCTTGTACAGTTTTTTAAAAATTCATTGATATTATTTGAAATGTTATTCTTTTTAAGGTTTATTGGAAAATGACCATAATTTAATAAATTTCAGGTAATATTTCTGCATGGCCTTGGTGATACTGGGTAAGTTTCATGTATTAATAGTATTCTTTAAAATAGCTTACCGTATTTTCCTGCACATAATCCGCAAGGGCTTAATTCCTAGTAGAAAGAAAATAACTGTATAATCTGCAGATTATACACCAGCATGTATACTATGCAATATTGACTAGATAGGCAAGATTTTCATTAAGGGGCTGGTCACTCAGCTTCAGATTTCCCCTCACTAATGTAAAGTCTATGGGCATTGGATGCATTCGTATATTTAAAATATCTCCTCGAGAATTTAATATTTTTAACATCTTATTTTTTTGTATAGACTTCCTGAAAGATGTCTCTTTTTTTTTTCTTAGTTCTCAAAATATTTCTAAAGTATAGACTTTTTATAGGAAGTGTTAAAATCTTACTCACAGATCGCCTGCTTTTAACGCAGATAAAATATTAAATTCAGCATAGATTTTAGAAATATTTTGAAAACTAAGGAAAAAAAGAGACATCCTTTAAGAAGAGTACACGGAAAAAAGATGTTAAAAATATGAATTTCCCGAGAAGATATTTTAAATGTACGAATGCATCAAAAGTCCACAGACTTAACATTACGGAGGAGAATTCTGAAGCTGGGTGACCAGCCACCTTAAGAGGAACTTAAGTGAAGGTATAGTATGTTTTCTTAAGGCTGTTCTCAATTCCAAAGGGACAATTTTATGACACGAGTTTTAATTCGTTTTTGTTTGGAAACACATGAAATTGGCAGGTGTTGTTATTCAGAAACTATGTGATCAAAGTACATTTTCCTTTTTTGGCAAATGCAAAAAATTTTTGTCAAAGTTGGCGTTTTGAACTGAATTTTCAAACGAAAGGAGAAATACCAGTCAGCGAAGAGAGAAAAACTGGTTGTCACATGGCCCAAAATCACTTATAACTTGGAAAATAATTTGATTAGGATTGAGTTAAACATGTCTATTAATGCATATAAATTGAGTCTTAACTTCTGTAAGTGTCTCTAGTCTAAAAAAAGTCCTTCCGGCCAGTGCCGGGAGGAAGAGGTAGCTTTCATATTCCTTATTTTAAAAAAGCCAACTTATATCATTCAAACACACGAAGCTCAATTTAGTGGAAACCGAATACAGTAGACTCCCTCAAATCCGCACAGCTTGGGACCAGAGGTTGTGCGGATTTCTGGTCATTTATTTGTTTACATTTTTGAACATTAATTTGATTGGTAGTTGAGCAATGGAAATTATAATGAATGGTTACAATAAAGTGAAACATTAAAATAATTAAGTAAAATATTAAAATAATTTATTAGTTTAAAAGTAAGTAATTATTAAATAAAATAATTATGCAAAATAAAAAATTTAGAAAAATATTAAAAATTAAGTCATGTAAATAATAATTAAGATACAATACTAAATACACATATAAATATACAATATAATATAAATATAAAATAATATATAAATATACATATAAATAACACTAAATACTAAATATACATAATAATGAGGAAAAATAAATGCTTATTTTTTTTTTTTTTTTTACAAACTTTACTTATTTTTTTTATTTTATATTTTTGAAACATGGATAAAATGGTTGTTTGTTTAATTTTTTGTTTCATTCTTTTGTTATTGCATCCTGAAGCTGCTGATGATTCATTATCTGTTGCTCAGATATAAAGCTCTGCTGCTTCAGGAAGCTCAAATATTTTTCTCCTATGGCTAGACCTTCTTCAAGATTAATTTTTTCAAGTTCTTCATCAGATTCAGTTTCTGATGAAGAATCTGCATCAATAACGAAATTTTATTCCATGTTTATCCAGATTTAATAAACGAAAAAGCTTGATTAATTAAAAAATATTTTGGAAAGCGATCGCGATCGCCAATGATATTAGCGCCATCTTTATTTATTTCGGAAATAAATGCGTATTTTCTTTATGAAAAAACTTGTTCAGTCATATTAATCAGAATTACATATTAAAATACGTACGCAAAATTAAAAATAAACAAATAAAAATCATTAGATTAAAACCAGTGTTGAATTCAGGAGGTGGCCTGGAGGGACATTCCTCCCCAGAGCAATGAGATGCTCCCCCTCGGAAGATTTGAGATTGTGTTTTCAGTGGTCAAAAAGTGCAATCCCCCCCCCCCCCCCCATCCCCGGAGCCACAGAAATCCCTCCCGGAAAAAAGTGTCTGAATTCAACATTGATGAAAACTGACGTCGATACCTCTTTCACGCTGCGATCTCAAAACGAAACTTATATCTTATTTGCCATGTTCCGTTGCTTCGCGCATTTCCTCTTTCTCAAGATTTTTCTCAGTTGTCTATACGCACAGATAAGAGATAAGCGCTTTACTGTATATACAAAACAGTGCCATTAGATTTTTTCGGAAGTAAATTCATATTTTTCTTCATAAAAAAGCTTGCATTTAGTCGTATTAATCAGAATTACATATTAAAATGCATACGTAATATTGAAAAAATAATAAATATTGAAACACGAGGAAACGAACGGAAGAAAAGTAAACAATTCCACTACAGTTTACACTTGCTAATATTCGACAGAAAATACAATAAAGGGGAATTTTTCAAGGCTCGAAATGTACTGGAACAAATCGAAGCGATATTCCGGTTCTTGAAATTATGATAAATAAAGTTCTGATTCGTAAAATTATGGTAAATATCGTTCCATTTCATACTTTTATTGAAACATTGTTACTGTTTAATATAGCTTATTGCGCTCTCTGTTACTGTTTTCATTGTTATTTAGAGCCTTGAATGTGTGTTTTTTTTTATATTGCTTTGTATGTTTAGAAATAAATTTGTCTATACTTTAAAAAAAAAAAAAATCGGCAAAAATAATTTTTAAATAGCGTTCTGTTTCGTAGATTTTTCCATTTCGAGCCCTGGAATTTTTGATATAGATATGCTAATTTATATAAAAATCAAAAGTAATATAAACTTATTTAGTAATAAATCAGCTGTAATAGCCAAAAGAGAATAATTAACAAAAATTGAGTAAAAAAAAATGGCGGTAGTCGCTGATTTCGGCGCCATCTTGAATTTTGTGCCTGCACCTTAACTGTAAATTTCACTGTTTACGTCTGAAAAAATACGTGGATTTTAGGGTCGCGGACTGGAGGGAGTCTACTGTATAGGAGATTCAATACTAATTTTTATCAATATAATGAATGAGAATTTTGCGAAATTAGTCAGCTTTATCCAAGCTGCTTTTCTTTAAAGTAACTTATATTTGGCTGCCAAATTCAGCGATTTCTTAAGGTGCCTGCCATTTTAAGACAACATGGTGGATGAGGCTAACCAGTGAACTTGGTCGAGACCTTAGTAATTGCTGTGCACATGCTCACTCACATCGGAATCGGTTGATATATACGAGTGCTGTTGCATGCAAAAAATCAAATTTTTCAAAATGTCACCCACAATAGAAATTGAAACTGCTATATCTGAGCCATTTTTTTAGGTAAAGACAAACAAAAAATGCTCCTGAATCCTTATATCAAGGTCAAATACTTAAGAAAGAAACCTTTTTCAATTTCTAATTTTTTTGCACCTCACTTTAAATATATATAATTTTTTTAATTTAATGGCCGCCATTTTGAAACAAGATGGCTGATGAATCTGGCCAGCGAACTTGGTCGAGGTATTGATGTATACTATCCACATGCCTTCTTACATCGAAATAGGTGAATACGTGTGTTATCGCGTGACAAATACAAGATCGTTTCAAAATGTTAGCCATGCTAGAAATTTAAAGTGCTATAATTCAATCATTTTTTAAGATATAAACAAAAGAACAAATTTTCAGAAACAAAAACTGCTCCAGAATCTTTGTGTCAAGGCCAAACACATAAAAAAATCTTTTTCATTTTCCAATTTTTTAATACCTCATTTTAAATTTAATTTTTTTTAAAAATGGCAACCCTTTTGAAACAAGATGGCGAATGAAGTTGGCCAACGAACTCGGTCGAGACATTGGTATGTACTATGTACAGACCAAGTTACATCCAAATCAGTTCATAAATACGCCTGTTATCGCGTAACAAAAATCAGGTCGTTTTAAAATGTCAGCCACAATAGAAATTCAAAATGCTATTACTCAGCCATTTTTTTAGATATAGATGAAACAAAAACTGTTCCGGAATCTTTGTATTAAGGTGAAACACATACAAAAAAAATCTTTTTCATTTTCCAATTTTTTGGTATCTCATTTTATTTTTTAAAAATTTTTTTAAATGGCCGCCATTTTGAAACAAGATGGCAGATGAAGCTGGCCAACGAACTCGGTCGAGATATTTGTATGTACTATGTACACACCAAGGTACATCCAAATCGGTTCATAAATACGCCTGTTATTACGTGACAAAAATCAGGACGTTTCAAAATGTCAGCCACACTAGAAATTCAAAATGCTATAACTCAACCATTTCTTAAGATATAGACGAAACAAAAATTTCTCCGAAATCTTTGTATAAAGGTCAAACACATAAGAAGAAAATATTTTTTCAATTTTTTGGTACCACATTTCAAATTTAAATTTTTCTTAAAAATTTAAATGGCCGCCATTTTTAAACAAGATGGCGGATGATGCTGGCCAACGAACCCGGTCGATACATTGGTATGTACTATGTATAAACGAAGTTACATCCAAATCGGTTCATAAATATGCCTTTTATCGCGTGACAAAATTCAGGACGTTTCAAAATGCTGCAACTCAGCCATTTTTTAAGATATAGACGAAACAAAAACTGCTCCAAAATCTTTGTATAAAGGTCAAATACATAAGAAAAAAATATTTTTCCATTTTCAATTTTTTGGTACCACATTTCAAATTTTAATTTTCTTTAAAAATTTTAAATGGCCGCCATTTTGAAACAAAACAGCGGATGAAGCTGGCCAATGAACTCGGTCGAGACATTGGTATGTACTATGTACACACCGAATTACATCGAATTCGGTTCATAATTACGAGAGTTACAGTGTGCCATAGGTCAGATATATATATATATATATATATCAATTTTGAACGGAGGGTGGTTAGGGGTCTGGGGGTCATGATCGATGAAAATATACCAAATTTTTTTTAAATCGCTTTCCTCCGAACAGCTGCAATAAGTAGCTTTTTTTAATGAAAGCTACCTAAAAGAAAAGTAACCACTGCTGTCACTGTGGTAGATGATTTTTTTGTGACATGAGGTCTTTCTCGGCTTATATTAAGTAAACTATTGCATGTAAAAATAAGTAAATTGGTAGTTTTATAAAGCAATGTTCGATAAACACATTGAAACAGACAGTTTTTAAGTCAGAAGAATTATTTTAAGCACTATTTAATGTTGCAGTTGATCAAAGTATTTTTGTTAAAAAGTCTTATAGTATCAAAAAGTATGCATAACAATTTAACCTTCTTTCACAGGCACATACTTGATGAGCGTGTAGTGTGCAATCATTTTTTAATTTTGGAGTTTTTTTATTTTATTTTTTATTTAAAATTCATTATTTCAATAGATATATTTCATATTTTGAAAAAAGTCTTTTTTTTTTACCTATTGTTGTCAAATTTAAAACAGCACAAAAATAATATTGTTTTCTTTCAATAAAAAATGTATTTACACATGAATATTTAAAAAGAGAAGGAAAACTTTGGTGAAAATTGCGTCATATTTAAAACAATACATGTCACAACAGCAGCCTATCCGACCTTAAGAACAGAAAATTCTTTCTGTCAAAGGGAAATGAATAGCAACCCAGTTTCAAAAGATCACTACTTGTTACTTAATTATAAGTCAAATTTCCATAATCTTTAAAACAGAACAAATTGGCATATTTTTATTTTTCAGAATACTTTCTTTTGAACAAATTGTTTTTCCTTTGGGCAGCATTTCAAATGGTTTTGTAAATAACAATTATCTTATTATATGCAAATAACAGTTTGTTGTGAAAACAACAGTTTATAACTAATAATAATAATAATAAAGAGGGAAATGCAATACACTGCTTATTGACTGAAGAAAGAAACAGTATCTGGTGTGGTGAGTCGGCATAGCAATATCGGGAGAGATACTTGGCAGTTTTTCTTGTCCTAAAGCAACCCTTCCTATCAATTCATACTGTCCTCTTTGAAATGGACTATTCTTCAAAGTGAAAGGTATCAACTGCCATTTCCTTACCTACGGACAATATGTATACCGGTTGCTCATCACAAAAGGGTTAAGCAAGTTATTCTGATTGTTTGAGTCAAAAGTGAAAAGACATTCTTTAGCTCTGATATTAATAGCATCACTTTTATATAGTGGCAGTAATTATTACAAGTTATGAAATTGTTTGATTGAATTATCAGAGAAATAATGATGTGGGTTATTTTTTGTTCCATGTAAAGTAAGTTTAATGTGTTTATAAATGCTAACCATTTTTATCATCTATATATCAATAATTATTATAAAAGTTTTTTAATTTAATTCTAGCCATGGATGGGCAGCTGCCTTGCAAATGCAGAAATTACCACATGTAAAGTACATCTGTCCTACCGCGTAAGTTTTCTTAATTCTTTTAATTTCATTTAGCTCCTTAATATATTACAAAAGAGGTAAAACTTAATGGTGTAAACTCTTAAGAAATAAGATTTTGTTGCAAGCTGTATATTAGGGTGGATCGAAAAATTGAAATGTGGATAATCGAATCGGCACGGGGTGCAAAAGTTGCCTTTTATGTATACCAGTTTACGTGTGTTTTTTTTTAATTAAAATCCATTTATATCTTCCAGTGCCTCAAGTGTCCCAAAAATAGATAAAAATTGAAATTTTTTATGAAAACGTACAATTTTCTTTTGTTTTTATAATTTTTTAATTACTTTTGGCGCAGGGTGCGGAAGTTGTCTTTTATGTATATTAGTTTACACATTTTTGTTATTGAAATACTCATATCTTCCGGTGCCCCAAATGTAATTAAAAATTGAAAGTTTTATGAAAATTTATATAATTTTTGTTTTGTTTTTTTTATTAGTTTTGGTGCGGGGTGCAAAAGTTGTTTTTTAAGCATACTAGCGTACATGCAAAAATTTTCAACTTCGATAAATTTCTTCTGGTGTTTCAAGACTCTTAAAAGTCTATTTTTATGCAAATTTTGAACTAAAAATATAAGTAAATATAAGAGTTAAAGGATCATTTGTATAGCGTAAAAAAGTACTCTCTATAAAAGATGAAAAATAGTTTATCGTTTATTATTAAATGCATGCAATTATTCTGTAATGCTATATAGAAAAGACCACACAAAAGTGCAAGTGATGATGGGCACAAAGTTCTACACAAAAATCACAAAGGAGAAATATTATACTCTTGTAAAAGAACCTTACTCTCAGTATATTGGACATGTTTCAGTTGCAACAGGCGAAGCTAAACCTATAAAAGAAGCAATAATATATACAGTCCTCCCCACTTAATCGGGTCACGGATAATCGAATACCCGCTTATTCGAATAGAATCCTCCGGAACTGAATTTATTCTTAATGGTTCTATGTTATTTTTTTCCTGCTTAAACCAAATACCTTTTACGAACGTCCCCGCTTAATTGAATAACAACTGTGTGACCGATGTTTGAAAATAGGCGCGGAAAGCACGTTTCAGCTGGAATTTCACCTTTTGTCATTTTCAGTTCCTTTATGCTGAAAACAAATTTTCAGTTCTTCCTGCAATGATTTTGGCCGGCAGGTATATAATGAACAGGTCAAATGATTTCCCTATCTTGATCTCCCCACCATCACTTCTTGCTTCAGGCTTTAATGGCAGTGCACCGTCACTTCGAGGCTCAAGATGATAGTTGTGATATTTTGCACTCATTCGAAAAATAACTCAATATTTACTCCTTTAAAATTCCACTTACACAAACCACTTTAAACAATTTTTTAAGGCAGTATAAGTAAAGTAAATTAGAAGTAGCAAAGTTTTGACCAAATTCAAACGAGCTGCGTTAAGTGTGATGTAAATCATATAAATGTATGTACTGGCATTAAATTATTTACTTTATATTAGCATTTGTATTTATTTTAGTTTATGTTATTCTATTAACGATTTATTATGCTGTTAATTATATATACCCTAGATGGTTATTTTGCCTTTTTATTACGCAGTAAATATTACAGTTATAATTCTCCATTTAATCAAATACCCCGTTTAATCGAATATTATTTCGGGAACCGTCAATATTCATTTAAACGGGGACGACTGTATATATTTTTTAAATCAAATAACATATAATTATATGGGCTTACAGTAATTGGATGCGATGGAACAAATGTAAATATTAGGCACAAAGGATGACTTATTTGTCTGATGGAGCTGAACTCAATAGATTCTTACGATAGTCATTTGTTTGCTTTATACAAATGAGTTGCGTTTACGACATTTACTAAATTCTTTACATGGTGCAACAATTGGTCAGCCTTTTGTGGGCCAATTGGTACAGCAATCAAAACCTGTGATGAGCTACCTGTAGTTTCCTTTTCTTCAATAAAAATGAAGATTATGTCAGATAACATAGATAAAATGGTTCTCAGCAATGATCAGCAATATTTATATGATATTTACATAGCAATAGCACCTAGTGAATGTGGTTCTGACCTGGCATTAAAAAAACTTGGCTCAGTTGTTCACTCAAGATGGCTGACAACTGCAGGTAGAATTTTAAGGTTGTATGTGGCCACAGAAAATCAATTTGAGAATCTAATTTTTCTTACAACATATACTATAAAGGTATATGCATATATGGAGATATGTGTATGGTTCCATATCAAAACAAAGCTCTTCATAAAAAAAGGAGTGTGGCATATTTGGAAAATTATCATGTTTTCTAGATATTTTGAACCCAGTCTAAGAAAGATAGTAGATGCTGCTGTTCAACAATATATCTTCTTTTGTCATCCTGAAAAATAGTTATTGGCAATGCTCTCAGATAACAGAGAGCATATTAGGTCTTCAGCAATACAAAAGCTAATTTTTGCTAGAAATGAAAATAGAGGAACAGCAGCAATAAGAATTTTTCAAGAACCGAAAATACACTTCAAAGCAAAGGATTATTATGAACTTAACTGGCAGTGAGTTGGATGTTTTGAACCACCTATTTTGATGAATGTGCCTTGCGAATAAATTGATTCCATGGTAAAAGTAGTAAAAACAGAGGAATGGTCAAAATATCAATGCCATACCAACGCTTTTGAAAGATGCATTCACCAATTGACCAAATGCAATGGGCAGAGCTCGCAATGTTTCCCACAAGCATTGGGATATTTGATTGGCTTTTGGTGAGCGCTTGTGGGAAAAATCGAGAAGCTGATTAGTTATAATCCATCGTGACGTTGTATGATGTCAGTAATGCTTGTGGTCCATTGTCTGAGGCATCAGAAAGCATATCTGGACAAGAAAAGAGACAAGATTTCATATTGTGAATAG
The DNA here is from genome assembly GCA_963932465.1 of Maratus speciosus. Classification (NCBI taxonomy): domain Eukaryota; kingdom Metazoa; phylum Arthropoda; class Arachnida; order Araneae; family Salticidae; genus Maratus; species Maratus speciosus. Next base: position 340,652,367 of record OZ010796.1, read on the forward strand.
AATATCACCAAGAAATCATATGAAACATTTTAACACCAAAAATTATTACAAACTTCAGAAATATGTAAATATTCAAAATAAAAGAAGTAAAAAATTTTCTGTGTAAGTTCAATTTTTATAATTTGTATGATTTAGTCCTTTTATTTTTAAAATTATACTTCATATATTATTATAAAATTATTATTTATATGTTTATTCTTTATTAACTAAACACTTTGCCAGATTTCTACACAATTTGATTTCTAAACAATTTTCGTAAATGAAAAGCAAAATTAATACATTTTCTTAAAAATTACAATCTTTAACTATACTTGGGGCACCGGAAGATATGATTAAATTTAGATAAAGAATTATGTAAATTGCACAATTATGCAGTACACCCAATGCACAAATTTCTCACCAGGTGCTAAATGTAATTAAAAATAATAAAATAAAATAAAATATAAATTTTTACTTTTTAACTATTTTGGGGGCGCTTGGGGCCACCGGAAGATATGGATTTCAATTTTAAAAAATATGTAAACTAATATACATAAAGTACGACTTTTGCATCCCATGCCAAAACTAATTTAAAAAATATATATAAATTTTCATAAAAATTTTCAATTTTTAACTATTTTGGTACCGCTTGGGGCACCGGAAGGTATGAATAGATTTCAATAAAAAAATAGATGTAATCTACATGACATAAAAGTCAACTTTTGCACCCCGCACCAAAAGTAATTAAAAAAAAATTGTCATATACTTTTCAATCCACCCTACTGTATATGTTCTCTAAACTTTGTAGTTAAAGAAAACAATGAATATCACATTAATTTGGTTGAAAAGTGACTATGACTTTTGCATACAAAGTGAACCACTATACCTTTTATATGTGTGTCTTTGTATATTTATTTGCATTGTATTTCTGTTACATTGAATAAAGCTCACAACATTAGGTTTTTGACATGACTTATGTTACAGCATATTTTCCCTTACATATGTATTGTTAATGTTGTGTAGTTAAGAATGGAAATTGTAAGTTTTTTTTAAATTTAATAAGCATGTTGTCAGGTATGAAATAAGCGTTAATTTTCTTTCCACTTGATCTGAAATAAAACACTACCATAAAAAATCTCAATTGTAAGCCTCCCTTTTTCAAAATCAAAAACTGTTAAATTCGGGAGGGATGCTTATAATTGAGTTTTTTTTTATTCATTAAAAAACCCATTTTTAAGTGATCAATTTAAAAGTAAAAAGTATAAATACAGGGTGAGAATCTTCCATATTTCAGCAGATTTCTGCTTTAAAAAATCATCTAAATCTCTCCTAAATCCTATGTGTTCGAAAATTCGTAAATAGGAGTAACATTAGTTCAATGCGCTGCTGCTCGGGACCAGTACATCAGTTCGTAAAAACGAATAATTCTTAAAAAAGAGGTTCATAAAATCGAGCGACGACTGTATATTACCTAAATTATTGCTTCTTCCCAAAATCTCTGCTTCTCTCCTGCCCATCCTTTCTGTCTCATGCAGATTGAAATCTTTAAAATTCTTTCTTCTCTATTTGAGATGCGATTTTGTTGTAACAATATCTAAATTATTTCTCTCCCTCCCCCCCTCCCAAAAAAAAAAAAAAAAAAATTAATTTTTTTAGCATCCCACCCTGCACCAAAAAAATTCACTTCCCCCTCTCCTCCAGCACAATAATTTTAAAAACTCTAATTTTTAAAAATATTTTTTGCTTTTTTTTTATCCTTTGGGGGGGGGGGGGGGGGTGAAATAAAAATTTCATAGAGGATGAAGATTTTAGATGAGTGATATTTATATGAGATGATATAGATGAGTCACCTTATTACAAAATAAAAAGTATGACAGATTTTTTTTTTTTTTTTTTTTTTTAATAAAGATTTTAACCTTTTGCTGAGCGGTTGTGGAACAGGTGGGAAATGGAACTTTTGGGAGAAAAGGGTGGAATTTAAATGGTTAATTATTCTACTTGAGAGCAACAGATAAAAAAAAAGTAGTTTTAGATGTTTTAAATTCTGTATGTATGTGTGTGTGTGGGGGGGGGGGGCAGACATTTTTGGGATGGAGAACTAATTTAGGTGGCTGATTATCTATTTGTTTTTACTAGAGAGCAAAAAATAAGGCAGTACAATAGATTATGATTTTTAAAAGGCATTAGTTTACACTTAAATATATTTGCCTGAAAATTGTTGAAAAGCTTTTTCTTAGTAAAATTTTTTCAGAATCAAAATGTTAGATATAATTTTTTAAGATATTTTGTTGCATAAGATTAATTTATTTTGTGAAACTTCTGGCACAAAATATGAAAGAAACCATAGTAATATTTACATTCAACTGAATAAATCTGACCCAAATGATTCATTGTGGAAATACTTTAATTAAAATTTTATACTTAACTCTAAACAGATAAATTTCTATCTTATCATATATGTACATTTTATAACAGAAATTGTTGAACAGTGTAGACTTTTTAAAGCTTTAACAATTTAGAAAAATACTTCTATGGGAAAATATAAATCCAACGCCAAGAAAGAATCAGGCTAAGTAGTAATTGGAAAAACTCTTGTTAGCAAATAAACTATGTGTTTATCATTCATGGACCTCAAATTTTTCTTATTAGGATTTTTTTTTTTTTTTCATGAGTGCGTACAATATCTTTTCTACCAAGTGTTAGGGAAGATTTGTTTTCAGAGGCATGAAATATCTATATGGAAAAAGAATGTTGATGAAATTCTAATATTTTTCAAATGTTATTCTACTTAAAGTGTAACATTTTTTAATTAAAAAAAAATCATATTTTCAATTTATTATTCAGTAAATCCTTAAACATCATTTGTGCTAAATTTTACTTTCAAAGATGTTTTAATGCAAGATAAATATTTTTAAATATTGCATATTAATACATTTCATATATTTATCCACATTATAATTAAAAATTATAAGAATTTATTATTTTGTAAAACAATGTATAAATATTAAAGTAAAAAAACAATTATAATTAAAAATTTTCATCATACAATATAAATATGAATTTGAAAAATCAAAATTTGTTAATGCATCAATTTGAATTTTCAACTCTAACAGTATTTGGTTTTGGCTGAATACTGAATCTGAGAAAAGATAAGTATTCTAAGCATTGTCCTGTAAATGTGGGTGATCTGATCACAAGTTAATTATGTGCAGACAGCTGAGTATTTTTTCATTGTTCTTGCCAGAGAACAAGCGATGACTCACTTTTAATAAGAGAGCGATAACTCTCACTCTCTTCACAACCTATGCAGCTTTCTCTTATTTCATTCCTGTTCAGGAATGAAATAAGGAACTCTCTGATCATTCAGGAACTCTCCGATCATTCAAATTCCCTTTAATCGCCTATGAACATTGAAACTGATCTCGTTAAAATGCTCTTTGAAGAAACTGATTTTGATCTTGAAGACAGATTCGTAATTAGAAGAGTTATATTTTTTGGAATGGGTAGGAGAATTTGATTTCTGAAGCTGATTGTTATGAAAGTTAGATTTTTGAATGAATAAGTGAATAAGATTTCAGGATCTGGTAAAAAGAACCGCACCTCAATAGATTGCAGGATCCAAGAATTGTTTCAGATAGGCAAGCTGGGTGGGGAATGACATTAAAATTTTCTGATGGAAATTATTTTGCACGGCCAAGAAGAAATTCATGGAGGAACAAACATTTTGTAACAGATGTTTCTGTCAACCAGTTTCAGAGAGACAAGCTGGGAAGATTATTGGCACTGAAATATTCTGATGATGGGAATTGTATGACCATGGGTACTGGCAGAACAAAATCCAAAGTGGTGCAAGATTTTGAAACAGATGTTCCTCTAGACCACACCTTGTCTGTGTTTTTAAAATCTAGAATATAAACGTGAAATAAATAAACTAAGAATTTTTTGTCAAAATTCCCTGTGCAAAACAATTTTGAAATATCTGTATTATAAAAGTAGGCATTTATCTGTGTGTGCATGTGCAATGACTTGGCAAATCTACTGCATGCAGCGATCTGAAAATCTGGATGAGGATTATTAGTCCAAGGCAGGTCCGAATGTACCTGAGCTCTGAATTTTTAATTTTTTTGTAATTATCTGAGATGTTAATTAAAAACCATAATGACATACCCCGTGAGTAAATAGTCGCAGTGGTCTGGAAAAATAGCCCTTTCCGAGGTTTTCCCAAGATCTTATAGCAGGGAAGATACAAGAAGGAGGAAAGGTTGTTTTACCATATTTTTTTAGTGCTCTTCTTAATAAAATATGAAAAAAAATGCATTTAACAATCATACTTCTAATGGTGTAATCAGTTTAAAAAATATTAGTAACAACCCTTTTAAAAAAGTATTTAAATGACTTTTTAGTTTTTTTTTCGGTATTTTTACAAGTTTTCATCTGTCCTGTTCAAAATATGAAAAAACAAAAAATATCCACTTAATTTGGATACTTTTCTATTTTATTGGCATAATCCGTTTTAAAAAATAATACTAACTCTTTGAAGTCTAAAGAAAATAATCCAACCAAGCATTTCATTATTCTGAACCTTTCAGATGTCGATCAGCTCTGCCTCACTCCTCCCCTTCCTTCTCATCTATGCTCTAAGAATGATAATGCACCTAACAACAGCTCTGTTAAATTTCTTGGCAATTTCTTTTTTCATTCGTAGCTTTTCAGCATATGCCCACTTACTGTTCACTTTGCAATTACCTAGCTATTGATTGTCACAAAAATAGCCGTATCTGGGAAATTCGCACATCACGTGATGGGATAATCCCTTGATAAGTAATCTTTTTGGAGTCCTTTTGTTGACACAAAATAATTTGTGTTGTCTTTACTTATTTTATGCTGAACATTGTTATTTTTAAATGGCTCCTTATTCTAACTTAAAGGTCATCTATATCCATTGATATGAATGTGGGATTTCTTGTAAGCGTGGGCAAACATATAGCAAAATGTGAAATTGCTAAAATGTTTAAATTCCTAAAAAGCTTGTGACTGGGATGCCATTATGAAAGAAAAAGAATCTATACAACCAAATCGACATCTGTGTAACAAAGAGACTGAATATCCTCTATCAGGCTCTTGTTGATTAGATAAGAATATGAGACCAAAAAATATTTTAATTGATGGTAATGTGTTAAAGGCTAAAGCTCAAGCATTTGCTAGAAAGTTGAATGTGAATGAAAATTTGAAAGCATCAGATGGATGGTTGAAAAATTTCATGACACCGAATGGATTAATATTTAAAATTCTGTGCAGAAAAAGCTCTTCTATAATTTTTGAAACTGTAAGTCAGTGGAGAGATACAACACCGAAATTTTTTTTTAAATTAATATGGTGATGATGACATATTTAATGCTGACAAAACTGCTCTTTTTTTTTTACAAGTTGCTACCAGAGAGATCTTTAGTTTTTAAAGATGAAACTTGGTCTGGAGCAAAGCAAAGATTAACTGTTCTACTGGCGGCTAACATGTCTGGAACCGAAAAACTTCCTCTGCTCGTCATAGGAAATTCTAAAAGCAGCATTGTTTCTGGGAAATCAAAATGTTGCTGTAGTTTACACAGAAAATAAGGAAGCATGGATGATGTCGGAAATTGTAGAGTTGGTCAAGAAGCTAAACAAAAGAAAGGAAAAAGAAAGACAGACAGATCATATTCATCATTGTGAACTGCACAGCACATCTTCCAGAAATTAAAGTTTAGAAGCAGTAAAGATTATTCTTTTTTTCCCGAATGTTAAATTCGTTTTACAGCCAATGGATCAATGTGTTATAAAGAGTTAAAAAAAAATTATGAAAGAAAGTAATCAATGACTTTCTAATCAGTTTGGAAGCAAACAAACCTCATACAATGAATTTTTTAGAGGCTATTCATCTAGCAAATGTTGCTTGGTAAGCAGTTTCTCAGGATACAGTTTCCAATTGCTTCAATCCCACAGGATTTTTAAAGAAACAAGCTTGGTAAATTGAGCCTGCTGCCGAGGTATCAAAAAAACAGAACACCAGAACTGAGGATTCCAGTCATCTAATACAAGTATTACAAAAACATTTTGTTTTGCCGCAAAATCTCACATTTTACAATTATTAATGATAATTTAAAAACTCAGATTTTTGGAAGATGACTTAATCTGCACCCTTCTTAATCCTGAACAGGAACATACCAAATAATTCTTCTGACGAGGAATTGATGGTGTTCCAGAAACACCCCTTACATAAAAAAAAAATGATGATATCAAGATTCTATGTAACTTTTATGGAAAGGAAGAAAATTTTAATGACTATTTTATGCTGATCAATGACCTCAAAAGCAGCATTCTGAAGTTTTCAGATGCCATTTGAAGCGAAAAAATGTAAGATATTTTTTAAAATATTAATTTAACTAGTCATTAAGTCATTTTTTAATTTTGTAAAATGTTTAAATTAATTCTTATAAAATTATTCCATAATTTTTATGCATTTTTTAACTCTAAAAATTTTCGAATTACTAAAAATATATTTTTTAAAACTATAAAGCAGTAAGTTTTTGTTTCATTTGAATGTTAGTTACTTGTGAACTGCATTAAAATCAATCAATATTAGCAAGTTTTGATTTAAAAGCATTCAATTTAACCTCCTATTTGCCGAGGTCCCGTGAAGGTCGTTAAATGGCAAGTCTGCTGTATTATCATATATATTTGGTTAAAAAATATATTAATATCCCTTTCAAAGAAATTTTTGATTGGAAGTCACTTCAGGGTTTCGTCAGACTTTTTTTTCACTCAGTGAAAAGAAAAATTTTCCCATCATACATTTTGGTTTTTGAAATCAGAAGTAACAAAGCAGCCAGAGAATTTGTTTGGGGAATGGGAGATATCATTTCATATCTTAAAAGATAGGGGAGGGGGGTGGTTTATTATTTAGGTTTCCTTGGAAACTATGGGTCAGAATTGAAATGTTAATATACCTAAATGTTAGAAATTAAATTGGCAACTTATCCCTCCTTTTTTAAAAAACAATAATTACACTGATAAACAAAAATTATCTTTTTATTTTTTTCTTTACTCTTGAGAAAATAAAAATATTAGAAATTTTTATTTGGCTCTTATTTTTTTTAAAACGAAGGATACGTATTTATAGGTTATTACAATATATTATCACAATTTAGGAGATCGTATAGTACTATAATAATAATAATAATACATAAAAAATAATACATAATAATAATACATAAATATTAAAGTTGCCAGCAGTATACTTGTACACTGTTTATACACATTTTCCACATATTTTATACACATTTTACGCAACTGAACACAATTTGGGTGTATTAATTTGAGTACATTAGTACCTATTTTTGCATTTATATTTATGTTCAGTATCTTCTCTCTTGATGAACCAACAGAAATCGGAAAGCATTGTGGCATTCCATTGCGATCGATAATGAAACTCCATAGCAGAAATTTATTGGTGAAATCGTTCACCATGCTCATCACAAATTGCTCCCATATTATCTGGAAAAAAGTCAATGTGAGAGTGCAGGATATGAAGCTTTAATGACATGTAACAATTTAGCTTTCTAAAATTGTTTACCATATTTTGAACTATACACTTGTAATTTGTAGCTTTTGTTATTCCCTAAGAAATTATGCACAACGTTCTTGAATGAAAGTCATCAAACTTCAGATTCAGGTATACCTTGATAAATATAGGGGCTGATTATGTTTTGGAGTAAATCGCCAAACAGATGACGCTGCTATGCTGAATTTTTCATGATTTCTGCAATCTCAAGAACAAATGCATGAATTTTCATCAAGCTTCAGGTTCAGTTAGACATTGACACAAGTTATTCCTGATAAGGTTTTGATGTTAATCGCCCAATAGATGGTGCTGCTGTGTGCATTTTTCCCGATTTTCACAATAGCTCCATCTCAAATCTAATGCACGGATTTTCACCAAGATTCTGATTCAGTCAGACATTAACACAAGTTGTTGCTGGTTAAGTTTTAGTACAAATCTCCCGACAGGTGGCTTGATATGCTGCATTTGGCAATATTTACACTATTTTAGCAATAGTCATATCAAGAACTACTGCTCAAAATTTTACAGCTTTAGAATCCTCATGATGGGCATAGATTGCCATTTAATGTTGGCACTCTGATAGTAAATTTTGCCGTATTAACATGCATGCGATAGAAGAAAGTTTTGGGATTGGCACATCTGATTATTTTTTTCATCTGCTATATTTGTTATTTTAAAATTTTCTAAATTTCTACTGCCACATGCTGAAATCCCCCCCCCCCCTTCCCGGCCATTTTGAATGCTTAAAACTTGTATTTACAAAAATGAAACCCTTTATTAAAAAATGCATATTATATTTTATTAGTTTATTTAATTTGTAGGCCCTTACGTTTTTTTTTTTTTATTTAGGTCCTTGAAAGTCCTTGATGTTTATTTAAAGAAATGTGTACGAACCCTGTATTATTCTATCTATATATATCTATTTCTGCTTTCTCCTTCCCCTGTAAAAAGTACACAAAGTTGAAATGTTTGTGTTGATTATGTTTTGGTGTAAATCGTCCAACAGGTGGTGCTGCTCTGCTGCATTTTTCACATGGACGAAACACATCTTATTGGTGCCAAGATGTATTATAAGTAGCAGATACTTGTTCACTTTCAGGTTCATTAGCCTGTAGGAACAAAGTGCTTTAAAAGTCAATAAAATAACATAATGAGATATATTTAAACACGGATATCTCTAAAACAGAAACAAAGTTCACCTTTTTTTGAATAGTTCTTAAATTCCCAGGGGTATGGTTGCCTAAATCTGTTATTTTTCAAGAAAAAATTTCTTGTTTATCAGTATTATTTATAAATTATAATGGAATTTTTTTTCTCCCTTTTTATTAATGAATTTATTCAGAAATATGATATGAATCAAGCGTAGAAAATCTGCTACATTACATTTAAGCTTTTAGTATATACTTCTTAGCTGCTAAAATGTCAATTTAAAGCAGTTTTGATTTCATTTAATAAAATATTTTTTAATTTTTGTATAAAAATCACATTGCTTCTAAGATGGTCAGTTCCCTGTTCTAATATTTCATTTGTATTTTATATTTAAAAAAAAAGAAAAAAAAATTATTTTTCATTGATCATAATCTTTTTTGTACTGATTGTAGTCAGAGAAATAACTTTTATTTAAACAAAAAAGAAAAATCATGTGTCAAGTATAAATTATGAAACACTTTTCAATGCATTCCGAACACAGTACAGTTTAATAGGGGGAAATATGTCTAAGCAATTTGGAAAATGCATAACACATTTGACTTACAACTTTTTTATACACTCAATAGCAAGCGCAGTACGCCTTTTCAATTTTCTTAAAAACCGTGAAGAATGTAGTTATCCCCGATTATTCAAATGTTTCCCACAGATTTAATTGAGTATGTCAACTTCTATATATTGGGAGCACTAAATTATGTGTTTCAGGGCCAAAAATAGCCTTTTCGCACCCGTGGCAAACATCGATTTTTGCTTCCCCCCTCCCCCCTTAAATAGAAAATTTACCTTGAGAATTTTAATAAATCTCTAATTGCCGGATTTTGAAAGTGTGTAATCATTAAAAAAAAGCAATCAGCTTCATCAAATATTTATTCATTAAAACCTTGAAAACCGAACTGAAATATATCCCACTTTAAACAGGTTTCCATCTTAGCAGGTATAATTGTTCATATTCTTTCTCATGAAAATATATAATTTTTTCTTTAAAGACCGGATTCCATATATACAGATTTAATTTTCAAAGATTTTACAGTAGTTGTTGTATTGATGCATTTAAAGTCACAGCTATATGAATTATGAGACTAAATTAGTCCCATGAAGACATTCGCAAGGTAATATTAAACCTATGGGAGCATTCTTGACAAATATCTCGTTTGCATTTTACTACTTTTAAATAAATTTTTTTATGGGATACCTGAGATCTATATCTAATGCTGTGCTTTTGTACTTTTTCGGGTTTCAGTGCATTTTTCTTTTAATATTCGGACACTTTCATTTTTGGAAAACCTGTTTGGAATCATTCCAAAATTTAAAATATTCTCATTAAAAAAATGCAACCAAATTCAAAAAATTAAAAACTCACAACATTAGATATCGACCTCGGGTTTCATATGAAAAAAAAAAAAAAAATTAATATTGAAATTCAAGCAGGAATTCTGAATGAAATGCAAAAACAAAAATGTTTATATGGTCTACAATCATAAATAAATTGGTATTTCATTTGATAAATTGTGTCACTGAGATCATTAAACAGATATAGTTTCAAAACGGTACATATTACAGAAGATTAGAATATTCCACCAGGTATATTTTTCATCAACCAAAGTAAGTTTTTCTGTTTGAGCTTTAAAGCAATTAATAGATAATCTTAAAGTTTTATACATTTTTGCATGCTAAAATGATATAATCTCTTGTTATATTTATTGATATAAGTGGAGAAAAAAAATGTGACAATATTTTTTAAAACTAATCTTAAATATTTTTATGAAACTAGTGATCTCAAATATTTTATTGACAGAATTTTTAAATTTTTTAAGAGATAAATGCATGAGTTGTCATTTTTATTGTAGCTATTTTATTAGGTAAAAGTATTTGTTACATAAAAGATATTTATTTTTTTATTCCCCCCTTTTATATGGAACTACAATCCAATGTTTGCTATCTTTAAAACAGTAAAACTTTAAAACATATGTTATCAATGATTGGTAAATAAAATGTACCATGGTAGTGTGGAGTAAAATATGTTTTTCACAAATTTTCATACCTATCCCATTGATACCTGAAAAAATATGTATGCATTATAAGCAGAGTTTATATAATATAGACACACGTGTACACGTCGTGTGCGGAAAATGTTCTGCAAATTTCAGAACGTTGTGGAAAAATTTTCAGAAGAAATTAAGAGAAATATAATTTTTGTTTTTGTAACTTAAAAAAATATATATACAGTCGGCTCTCGTTAATTCAAACTCGTCGGGACCACAAGAAATGTTCAAATTATCCAGAGATCGAATTATGGAAAGTATGAGAGGAAAACATGTTTAAAGGGGTACTATTACAAAGGAATTAATATTATGGTATTTTTTTAATTTATTTCGGCTGTTTTCGTTAGAATATGACTTATTATTAAATTAAAAGATATAAATACATAAATAATTAATAATATTAAAATAATATAAATAAAACATAAAAATTAATTATACACTATAAAACAACTGCATTTAAAATTACATTTTAATTGTACTATAATTTTCTTACCTGAAATTAGATGAACATTTAAGAAATTATTTACACTTATTTATCATCTCTATGAAAAAAAAAAATATCAATTGTTGTTTGCTACTATTCATTTTTGACTTTTTAGCCAGTTTTTCTATTTGTAACAAACAGTTAAGTTCTTTGTCCGATGACGGCTGCATCAGGATAAATGTATGCAAACACTCAATTGATTGTGCAGTTGACTTTTCTGTGGGTAAGGAAAGCACTTGGGACATAGTAGCAGAATCGCCAGAAACTGATTCCGTCTCCTCATTGCATTTTTCGTGAATTGTTTCAACAATTTCTTCCACAGTTAAGGGTCCAGATACTTCTAAACTATTATCGGCTGCTACATACTCTGCGAACGTAATATCCCACTGGATCTTTTCAGAAAAGTTTGGAAATTCTATTTCTTCGAAAGGTCTGTCGTTTTCACCATTTGCATTACACCCACTCTTTTTAGATGGATGGATAAATCCTGCATGTCGAAAGCATTTTTCTATTGTTTCAGGTTGTACGGCGTCCCACGCCGCATATAAGTCGTTGATGGCCGTGAGTAGTTTTATGTCATAGCTTTCTTTAAGATCAACCGAAAATAAAATGTCTAGAACCTTTTTACGATGACTCTGCACATTATCTAGCAGCAATAGAATTTTTCTGTTTTCACGAGAAATTTTTTTATAAAGTTCTTTTAACCAACTGGTACAGATTTCAAGCATCATCCAGGCTTTGGCATTTGCCACGTAATCAACAGGCACTGTTTTCACTCCTTTGAAGCAATGTGGATTAGTTGATTTACCAATAACTAACAATTCTAACTTCTCATTTCCATCCATATTGGCACCTACCATCACAGTTATCCTGTCTTTTCTAAGTTTATCACTTGTGCACGTTTCACCTTTAAATGTTAAAGTCTTATTAGGAAGAAGTTTATAAAACAACCCTGTTTCATCGGCATTAATCACGTCTTTCATTGCATGAGTAGAAATAAGTTCGGGTAGCTTTTCGCAGAATTCATTGCAAGCAGCGAAGTCTACAGCACCACTTTCACTACACACAGTTTTGTGTATGATGTTATTTCGGTGCTTAAAACGTGTCAGCCATCATTCGCTGCAATCTAAATTTTTAATACCCATGAATAGTGCAAGTTCTTTCGCTTTAGCTGCCAATATAGGTCCACTCAAAGGTACATTTCTTGCCAATGCATCCTTTGTCCATAACAGTAAAGCTTCCTCTAAATCCTCATCGGCTGCTGTTCTCATACATTTTCGTCCTTTAGCAAATCTTTCCTTTTCCCAAGATTTCAGGAAGAATTCTTTATTTTTCAAGTAAGTAGAGAGTGTATTATTTTTATTCCATATTCTGCAGCAATTTCTGTCTTAGATCGGCCACATCCTACCTTTTTAATAATTTCTACTTTAGCTTCTAAAGTTAACGATTTATAACTTCCACGTGGGGCCATATTTTAAAGAAACAAGATCTTTTACTTTCTCAAAAACAATTTAGCAGTAAGTAAAACCATTGACTAAAAAATTCGATCCCCACACTGCAAATAGAATGTAGTGATAAAACGGGTTTCCCCTATCTTTAACAGATGTTCACCCTGTGAATTTCTCGGAATGTCACTGGGTCGAATGCTGTGGAAGGCATTAGGAACAAACACAATGGAAGAAGGGGCGGAGGTGTCATTGATGGACAGACGGGGCGGGGCGCACTAAAAAAGAGGATATCAAATGCATGGGACTATTATACTAGTTCAGAACAATTCTGACAAAAAGGAAAGAAAGTTATTTCAAGGATCTGAAGTCCGTGAGAAAGTAAGAAAAAATGAAAAAATGGAATTCTCGTTAGTTCGAATTAAACGAAGTCAAGAGAAAATGAGTTCGAATAAATGAAAAGTTTTAGCGTTATTATGCCATTAAAAAATTCGAGACTTCAGGTTTAGTTCAAATTAAGCGAAGGTTCGATTTATCCGATTTCGAATTAATGAGAGCCGACTGTATATATATATAAAACAAAAATATTACCTAATTTTATGTATGATTTATTTACTGTTCGCGCATAAATAAAAACAGGTGTAATTCTGTTTTGAATTTTCTGAAAATTTAAGGCATTCGATTCTGAAAATTAAAAAAATTCATCAATCCAAAAATTCAGACCCAAAAAATCACGAATTTTGACAAATGGTTGGCGAAAAAATTAATTTTGTCAATCGTTCACTGAAAAAAATCTCAGATTTCATCAAATGATCGCGGAAAATTCGGATTTGGTCAAAGGGCTGCCAAAAAAAGCACTAATTTTGTCAAAGGGCCGCAAAAAAACCATTAATTTTGTCAAAAGGCTGCTGAAAAACGTGAGTTTTTACTAAGGATTGTGAAAACAATGCAAATTTCGTCAGAGGATTATGCAAAAAACGTTAATATCATCAAAGGGCCACAAGAAAATCAAATTTTGCCAAAAGATTGCAGAAAAACATGAATTTCATCAAAGGATCACGAAAGAAATGCAAATTTCATCACATGATAGTAGGAACAACACAAATTTTTTAAAAGATCGTGAAAAAACTGCAAATCTCATCAAAGGGTCATGGAAAAATGAGAATTTCATCGAAGGGCTGCAAAAAAAAAAAATGCAAATTCCGTCTAAAGATCGCAGAAAAAAATGCAAATTTCGTCAAAGGGCAGCTGAAAAAACACGAATTTCGTCAAAGCATCGCAGGAAAAAATATGAATTTCGTCAATGCATCACGGAAGAAACACAAATTTTGTCAAAAGGTCATGGTAAAAACACTAATTTCATCAAAGGGTAAGCAGGAAAAACAAATGGTTTCTTTAGAAAACAGCACACATATAAACATCTATGATTATTATTATAGGTATAATTTTTAATCTGAAATAATGTATTGAACTAACTTTTGAAAAATCCAGTTAACTCAAACCCAATTTGCAGAAACCTGCATTCAGCCTGAAATCCACCCGATCCGAAAACAGTTAACTTGACGAGCAAAAGAAAAAAAAAAATTAGCACCGGGAGGAAATCCCCCCTGCCCTCTGCTGTAACCTTTCAGAAAATTTGCTTTGAATTTCAATTTTTTTTTTTTTACTCAGAATTACCCCTGTCTTCCTATCATGGGTGTTTAGCTTTATTATTATTTTTAACCAAAATAATTATTCTTTAATATTAATCAATTTTTAATTTAAATTGTAATTATTTTTAAACTACTGTTTTTATTTCATATCATAAAAATATAACATGTAATTTTATTAAACATTAATTTGCAGAAAGTTTTTGACCCAATGTTTATGTGCGCAGAAAGTTTTCGGCTTTATACAAGTCTGATTATAAGAATTATTAAAATTAAACAAGAATTTTTTCTTAATTGAAACTATTGTGCCAATAAGTTACTAAATATTGAAGTATTCTTTTAAACAATGCTTTGAAGTTAGCATTGTATACACTTAAAGTTACTGTCTAAATATGAAAATCGTCTCATTCATCTACATTCTGTCCTACTTTTAAAATTATATAAATTTATTAAAATGTCTGTTGAGATAAAAATAAAGATGTGAGTGTGCAAATAATAAATTTACTGCTACCAATTTTTAGAAGTCAACATACACGATTAAATCCGCGGGGAACGTTTGAATAATTGGGGCAAAACTACTTTTTTCATGATTTTTAAGAAAATTGAAAAAATTGTCTTATTTTTTAAATAGCGTACTGCGCTTGCTATTGAGTGTATAAAAAAGCTGTAAGTATGAAAGTTGTAGCGAATTTTGTTTTCTTTAATATTGTACTTGACAAATAATATGCTACGGCAACGGGTCTCAAGATATTTAAATAAAATTAAAAAAGATCCCAAAATTTTGTTGTTTTTGGGCCACAGGAAATTTAGCCTTAAGAAATTTTGTTAGCAAACTTGTTTTTTCCATGTTGGCATCATTATGAACAAGTCAAAAAAAAAAAAAAATCTTCTACCCGGCCTTTTGCAAGGTAAAATGTACATTTCTCGTAGACTAATATTATTTGCAGGTTATTTATACACACTGCATATTAAACTAAAATTTAATTCTCATAAAAACTCATAGCAAAACTAAAGTAGAGCTTCCAGCAATTAGACTGACTACTAGGGTGTAAAAAAATCATGATTTAAAAAAAGAAAAAAAAATTTTTTTTTTTTTTTTAATTTAAATTGGATTTTTATGATTTTTTTCACAGCTTTCAAATATTGAATAACTACCAAGAGTTTTAGGTTTCCAAAACAATTAAGCCACTAATTACTAACATAATCTATGTTTTTACACTTTAATTAATAAAATTTAAATTATTAATTAGTAATTACAGAAATTATAAAAACTGCAAATTAGTAGTTTCATTAGTATCATACAATGTTATATATATTAATGTTGTAATAATTATGTAAAACTTTATTAAATACTAGTGATATTTAACATTAAAATTATTAACTGCATTTAATATTAGATAGTTAACAAGTTAACACTACTTCAAATTAATAATTATTAAACAATTAACTCTCTAATTAGGAACATATTATACATTTTTAAGCTTTAATTATTAAAATTCATTTTAGAAAGAAAAAGGACAGGATGCTAGTTCCAATAAAGGGCATTATTTCATGAGGAAATATATTAGTAATGTGTTTATTAATGAAAAGGGGGGAAAAAAAGAATTTTTAGTAGATAAATAAAGTGTCCTTAATTTTTAATAATTTTATGAATCACAAATTGAAAAATACCATTATATAACATGTTTTAATAATATCCTAGTTTTTTCTAAAGAAATAAAGTTCTATTTTTGCAAGATCTTGGGCCCATGAATTTACAAATACTGCTGAATGGGAAGTTTTTTACTAGGAAACTTTGGTTACAACTACAGGTGAATTTAACTTTTTTTTTTTTTTTTTTAAGTTGGAGTGCATTTTGCCAATTTCAAAAGGGGCAGGATGCAGCAAACTTAAAAAAATCGCCTAGAAGAAACAGTAAGTAATTACAGAATTAATAAAAACTGCAAATAAATAATTTTATTAGTTAGTAGCACAAATAACAAAACTAACATATTATTTGCAGCTTGTTTTGCATTTGTACTTAGAAAAATTACTGTTAATCACCAAAATCTAAACTTACATACATGTATGTATGTGTATGATAAAACCAAAAAAATTATAAAAACGAGTTAAACACATTCAAACACATATACAATACAAATAAAAGGATAGCCAGTTATATCCGAAATCCTCAAAAATATTTATATAACACCGTTATTACCTCTCAGTGGTGATTATTAGCTTTCAGTGGTTGTTTTTTTTTTCTTTTTAAGAAAAGTTTTGCTGCCTTTTCAATCCCTAATTAATTTTTTTATTTAGGTATATAAATTGCAAAGTTGGAAAAAAAAAATATTCAACCTATATCAAAGAAACTCTTGCTGTATTAAAATTTTTACATTAATTAGTTCTTTTTCTCTTATGCATTCATTTACAATTTAGCTGTTGAGCAGATGTCAGTCTTTCATTCTTCTTTCACTCAAGATCGCTGTTAATTTATTATTACAAAAGTGGAACGAGAAAGTAGGGCACTGAATATTTATTCTTTTATTTGCGGAAATTTAATACACTTGCTATGATTATTTTATATAAAATAATGCATAAATTGATTACCCAAAGGAAATATACGACATTGCAAATTATATTAGATTTAAATATCATTTTTAAATGAAACTGTTTTATATTGGATAAGAACAATGCTTTTTATAAACTTAACTATTTTTAATTTTTTACAATACTCAGAAATTATTGCTTAGAAACGATTATTTAAGGCTGTTGTCAAATCCAAAGGGTCAACTTTCTGACATAAGTTTTAATTCATTTTTGTTTGGAAACGCATGAAACTGGAAGGTGTTGTTATTCAGAAACTATGTCATCAAACTGCTTTTTCCGTTTTCTTGTAAACGCAATAGATCTTTCAGAAAATACTGTCAAAGTTGGCATTTTGAACCAAACTTCCAAACGAAAGAAGAAAATCCAGTCAGTAAGGGGAGAAAAATGCCATGTCACATGATCAAAATCCCTTATAACTCAATAGGTAATTGAATGATCAAAAAATGGAAAACATAGTTCGATTCCAAGTCACTTCCATGGTCAGGCTTTCCAAATTTATATCATTCCTTTAAAAAATGAATTTTTAAATGCTATAGCACAAAATTAGCACTCGCCACTTGCCAAGCGTGAGTAACACTTAAAATGCGGCAATTAACTTTATTGTCCTCACTCGCCAAACTCAATGGGCACCACTCGCCAAACACGATGGTTGAAACTAGTGATGGGCGATAACGAGATGTTTTTCTCGATTTTCTCGATTGTATGGACATCTCGATACTTTTCGATTGTGTAAATTTTTTCTCGATGACTCCAGTTTGCCAATTGCTTTTATACATTATATATTATATACGTCATACATTTATCAAGAATCGTCTGCGGGTGAACTGGAATGAGTCGGCGTTAATAAAGAGTAGGTGACTTCGCCCGCTGGTGGGCTCCTCCTTTAATCGGGGCCCCTAAGTTATACGTAATCTTGTAATATGAAATCACGAACAGGTTACCCGCTATATACGACACCGTATAGCAGGCGTGGTGTGCACGCACTACAAAATCTTGTAAAAAAATATAATCTCGAAACGAACGAACCTCGGACCAGATGTCTTGGGGGAGGGGTCAAAGTGATCGGAGGGGCACAGTAGCTGCATAATATGAATAAGTCGTCACAGGTCTTTAGGCCTTTCGAACCATATGCCACATGAGTGGTCTGGATCTGAATTTATAAAAATGCCCTTCCCGTGGGGGCAAAGAGGGGGAGGGGTGCGGGAGATGGATATCATGAGTAAGTGGTCATGGGCCTTTCCAACAATGTCACATGAGGGGTCTCGGCTAAATTTAGAAAAGTGTCCCCCCGTGGGGGAAAAGTGGGGGCGGTCACCGGAAGTGCAGAACATCAATAAGTAGTCACAGACCTTACCAATAATATCTCACATGTGGGGTCTTGGCTAAATTTGAAAAAAGTGTCTCCCGGGGGGCAAAGTGGGGGGGACGGACACCGGAGGAGCATAACATCAATAAGTAGTCACAAACCTTTCCAACGATATCTCACTTGTGGGGTCTTGGCTAAATTTGAAAAAGTGTCCCCCGTGGTGGGGGCAAAGTGGGGGGGGGGACTGTCACCGGAGGTGCATAACATCAATAAGTAGTCACAGACCTTTCCAACAATATCTCACATGAGAAGTCTTGGCTAAATTTTGAAAAGTGCCCCCCTGGGGGGAAATGGGGGGGACGAACACCGTAGGTGCATAACATCAATAAGTAATTACAGACCTTTCCAACGATATCTCACATGAGGGGTCTTGGCTAAATTTGAAAAAGTGTACTCCGGGGGGGGGGCAAAGTGGGGAGGCTGTCACCTGAGGTGCATAACATCAATAAGTAGTCACGGACCTTTCCAACGATATCTCACATGAGGGGTCTTGGCTAAATTTGGGAAAAGTGTCCCCGGGGGGGCAAAGTGGGGGGACGGACACCATAGGTGCATAACATCAATGAGTAGTCACAGACCTTTCCAACGATATCTCACATGAAGGGTCTTTGCTAAATTTGGAAAAATGCCCCCCGGGGGGGGGGGGGGGAAAGTGGGGGACTGTCACCGGAGGTGCATAACATCAATAAGTAGTTACTGACCTTTCCAACGATATCTCACATGAGGGGTCTTGGCTATATTTGGAAAAGTGTCCCCCGGGGGGGGCAAAGTGGGGGGACGGCCACCGGAAGTGCATAACATCAATAAGTAGTCACAAACCTTTCCAAAGATATGTCACATGAGGGGTCTTGACTAAATTTAGAAAAAGTGTCCTGAAATTTCATATATTATAAATAATATTTATCGGAAGGCTCCATAAAAAAATCCGATCTAAAATGATAAAAACGGAAAAAACTACCCCCCGCGGTGGGGGGCCAAATTGGGAAGGGGAGGAAGAAAGTCTCATAATATGAAAGAGTCATTCGAGAGCTTTCCGATAACATATCACATCACGGGTCGAAAAAAAGTTTGAAAATTGATCCCCCCCCCCCCCCTGGGTCCACTCTTTCGCCTCGGAATTTAAGCAGCCCCCACTTTAAAATTTTTATGTTCAATAAATAATATTTACCGAAAGACTGCACAAAAAACCACATCTAAAATTATATTTAAATTTATTATAGAAATCGGCTACGGTTTTAAAAATTTGTTCGCCCCCTCCCCACCCCCCGAATTTCACCTTCAGGGGAAGAAAGGTTCATAATATGAAAGAGTTGTCAAAGGACTTTTCGATAATATGTCACAGGAAGAGTTCGGTAATTTTTTTTAATTGCTCCCCGCCCACTCTCACGTCCTCTGAATTCACCCGACCCACCTTCCTCTTTGAAATTTTTATATTTAATAAATAATATTTATCGGAGGGTTCCGGGTATGTGACAGCTTGGTAGGGCTAAAATAAGAAAAACATTGAAAATTAAAGCTTCATTTCACAGCTCATTGTCATCCTGTCAGCTCTGTCCAGCTCGCCCCTCGATATCTCATCTCGGCCCTTCTTGGCCGAGCGTGAAATGACAATCATCGAGAGTAACATTTCGAGGAAGGACGAAAACTGCTTTCTTAATCTCGACAATGTCATATGAAATGTTGAACAGAGACCGAGAGCGAGAAACGAGAATGGCAATGGGAAGCAATGAGTTACAATCAATGAGATATCTCGAAGTAAGCAAGAGGCTTGCCCTCGGGTTTGCCATCTCCTCGAGATAAACGAGCAGTTCGCAGCAGCAGAAAATATATCTCGAAATGCCAGAGAGAGGACGAGAGAAAGGAAGCTTTCAGAAGAGTCAAACTTACCGCGCTTCTGGTGTAAGTCATGATTTCCCAAAGGAGTACATGTTCTTTTCCATTCGCTTTTGTTATTAACCGATATGGGTTAGGAGGCATAGTGGTTTAAGTTATCAGTTCGGGTTTCAATTGTTGATATAGAAGTTTTCTAGTGAATTTGGCGGCACCAGTTTGTCTTGATTTTCAATGTTTCTCTTATTTTAGCCCTCATAGCTGTCCCATATCTCTTAATATTAGAATGCTACTGTTAAAACAAAACTGCACTGCAAATTATGTGTTTTCAAGATTTTAAGTGTCGCCTCAGGAAAGAGGATTTTTCAAAATTATTTTCCCCCACTCATGTAATATATTAAAATAAGGGTAATCTCATAACCTTTCTAAATCTACCTTTCTTTTGTCAATCCACCGTTAATTTTAGGCCCCTGGCTTAAAATACTCTAAAGGAATATACTTAGCGACGGTATTTTTCGTACTCTGGTACGGTATCTTGCACTCATAGGAAAATTATAAGACTAACATCAAATTATGTCTAAAATCGAATAAAAAATATGGACATATGTTTCTTAATTTTAACTCCCTTCTTCGCCTCAAGAGGGCGTTTTAAAGTTTTGTTTCTTCAAAACTTTAGTATACTGTTTGTCCTAAAATTATAAAATTCACAAAATAAAGTCTTTTCACTCTCCCCTATCTTCTCGAATGAATTTTATTTTTACTACCACCAGGGGACGCCGCCCAGTGAAACATTTTACTTTTAGCCTCAGGCTATTGGTATTTTTCATCTGTTTTTCATAATGTTTTGTCTCATTGTTTTTCTTCATTGTAGATACTATTCTCCAAGTTCTTGACCCATTCTGACTACTTGGGCACTCATTCTGGACCAGCTGTGGCCAATCGGGCCCCTCTTCATTTGTCTGGCTCTATCACACGCTTCACTTGTTCTTTTACCATTTTTCTTTTTCTTCAATTTTTTTCTTATTCAATGGTTTAGTTTTTTTTATCATTCTCAACTTCCCCTAGTCCTCTCTTACATGAAGTTAACTTTCATCCTTGGTCTGCCCTACTGTCAATTTGGGGCCTAATGCCCCTTTTTTGGGGAGGGGGGGGGGCGTTTCTTCTACCTTTTCCAGACCGATCATCTAATACCACGTTGGTAAGACTTGGAAAATTAAAATTATTCAAAATACCAAAAATGAAGTCCATTGAAGTTTTATTTTAGTTATAGAATTCCCTATTAGCGGATATATTTGTCTGTTTACTTTTCTATTTTACGATAACACTCCTTTGTTTTCGATAAATCGACAAATTTAACAGCATTAGACACATTTTAGACATTTAAGGAACTTTAACTTGTATCAAACCTTCTGCCTTTATCGAAAAGAAGAAAATGCTAATCGATTCTAGCTAATGCGCCTAAAATAAAAAATGAGCTAGTAAATGTGTCATAGAAACTAGCTACTTTGGATTTCGATACAGACTTGAAGAATCATGTTGGAATCGCTAGGCACTGGAAAACAATTTCCGTGTTAGGCAGGTTCCCTCTCAGTAGTTATATATGTCTGGTTATCCTTACGTTTTTCGATAAAGATGTCTTGTTTTCGATAAACGGAGAAGTTCCACAGCATTTGATACACTTTAGACATTTAGGGAACTTTAATTTATATCAAACCTTTTTCCTTTATCGAAAACAGGGAAATGCTAATCGATTCTAGCTAATGCGCCTAAAATAAAAAATGAGTTTTTAAATGTGTCATAAAGTAGCTACTTTGCATTTCGATACAGACTTAAAGAGTCATGTTGGAATTGCTAGGTACTGGAAAACAGTTTCCGTGTTAGGCAGGTTCTTTCTTGGCAGGTATCTTTATCTTACTATCCTTACGTTTTTCGAAAGAAACTTTTGTTTTCGATCAATGGAGAAATTCCACAGTATTTGACATTTAGGGGAACTTTAAACTGTATCAAACTTTTTGGAGTTATCTAAAAAGTAGAAAGGTTATTTGATTCATCAAATGCGCCATAGTTACGCGATTTGGTCATGGCAGTTTCATAAAGAAGAAAGGGGAATTTATTCCAATGAAAAGAAAATCATTTTAAAATACTGAAATTCAAATGAGATATCTTTATAAATTTCTTCCATAAGATTAGCATTAGCGAGCAGGTCTTTTCACTTGACTGAAGTAACCCCTTAAGCCTAAATCAGGAGAAAATAATTGCGATAGCAGAATTATCGAGCAAACCCTATCACTACTATGAAAGTTTCGGCCAGAATAATAGCTAAATTTTCCAACAATTGTTTTTAGCTTCTCTCGTTATAATCGATTGTAAAACATCTCGATTGTACATTCTAGGAATTAATCGATGGCTGTATCGATTGTTATTTTTTACGATGACGATTTTTCTCGATTGTCGAATTTTCGAGAATCGCCCATCACTAGTTGAAACATCGATTCCAGGGAGGAAAGACATGAAATTCGTTCAGAATTTACGGCGTCCAGATCGGCAATTCCCGAACATAAGAAAAAAGTAACAGGGGCGATTCTGCCCCGAATTTTCCAAAAATTTAAGGTATTCGATTCCGAAAAAAAAAAAAAAAAAAAAAAAAAAAAAAAGGTCATCAGTCCAAAAATTCGGACATAAAAATATCGCTAATTTCGATATGGCTGCCGGAAAAAATCAATTTCGTCAATCGTTTGCAGAAAAAAAATCACCAATTCCATCACAGAACAACGAAAAAACGTGAATTTTACCTAAGGACAATGCAAGAAATGCAATTTCGTCAAAAAATCTCAGAAAAAAAATGACATTTCGTCAAAGGATCGCAAAAAATAATCGCAAAATTCTTCAAAGTATCACAGAAAAACACAAATTTCGTGAAAAGATCGCAGAAAAATGCAAATTTCGTGAAAAAAATGCAACTTTTGTCAAAAGGCCACGGATAAAACACAAATTTCATGAAAAGATCACAGAAAAATGCAAATTTCGTGAAAAAAATGCAACTTTCATCAAAAGGCCACGGATAAAACACAAATTTCATGAAAAGATCACAAAGAAACGCAAATTTTGTGAAAAGATCGGGGTAAAAACACAAATTTCATGAAAAAATCGCGGAAAAACACAACTTTCGTGACAAGATCGTGGAAAAACTGCAAATTTCGTCAAGATTGCAGATAAAACACAAATTTTGCGAAAAGATTGCAGATAAAACACAAATTTCGTGAAAAGATCGCAGAAAAAAAACGCAACTTTTGTCAAAAAAATAATGGGAAAAACAGAAATTTCGCTTTAAAAGAATCACAAATTTCGTCAAAAAATCGCAGAAGAAACACGAATTTCATCAAAAGATTGTGGGGGGAAAAAAAGCAGATTTCATCAAAAGATCGCAAAAAAAAACCGTGAATTTCATCAAAAGATGGTGAAAAAACTGCGAAATTCGTTAAATGATTGCAGAAAAATGCATAGTTAGTGCCGGGGGGGAGGGGGGGGGGGGTGTCTGCCGCTGCTGTAACCTTTCTTAAAATTTGCTATGATTTATTTCATTGCAATTAATAGTAAAAATAAAATATTCAAGATTTTAATAAAATAATTCTTAAAATATATTTCAATTTTCTTGTCTCTTTTATACATTGCATTAAGTATATCTAAAAATCTTCAAATATGTGTTTGACTTTTATTTTGGAAGCAGTAATTTCTTGATTATATTTTTCTGCTATATGTTAATGCCAGTTTAAAAAAAAAAAAAAAAAAATTATTTGAATGTAATTATAATGAATGGTAAGTGAAAGATATTAATAAATTACAATGTTGATAGTTAGAAAAAACACAATTTTGTATGGAGCGTACATAACTTTGTTACTGGCCAGTGGTTAAAAAAAAAACTGGCCAGTGAAAAAAATCAGTGCAGTGGCCAGTGCGTAAAAATGTTAATTTTGACCTATAGTAAATGTGTCAAAACATTTTGTGCTTGTTGAGCAGAGCAGTTGAGAAACAGCCTTAAAGCTCTTTTTTTGTTTATTTATAAGTAAAAATACCTCTAGAAATTTTTAAATTATGTTCATCTAGAATTTTAAAACTTTTTTTTAACAACATTTTAAACATTTTGAAAATTTTTGATTTTAATCAAAGATTTTTTTTTAATCGGTTGATTAAAATCACGATTTAATCACTGATTTAAATCAACTGATTAAAATCGTTGACACCATACTGACTACAATATATATGTATATATATATAACCATTTAATAAACATTACTGACCACCATCAAAAATTGTGATTATGAATGAAATGACAATAATACAGTTTCCCCCAACACACTTAACATGGATACCAAAAACATAGAATATAGAAGCTGCTATGTATAAAATATTGTCCCTTGTACTATATTACGAGAATTAATATGGAAGAAGAAAAGAAAAATATGGATACCGATAAAAATAATTGAAAAGCTTATATATTGAATTACATTACCAAGAGTACAGAATTCAATTATATAAGCAAAATAGTTGTTTTCTGTGAGAAAAAAAGCTAAAAGCTGAATTTTTTTTCTCCTGTACTCAAACGACTAATATGACCTAAAGAATAGTTTCAAGATGAAAGCAGAATAATATTAAATGCAATGAAATGGAAAAAGTAATACAACCTTTCAAATATTTAATTTATAGCAATGAAAAATAATAATATCACACAACATGCCTAATATAATCCCAGTTTTATTTAATCCAAATAAACTCATGCACATGGTTTCCAAAAGCACGATAAGTTTAAGGTTATTTTTGCAGTTAACACAGATATTAAAACCTAATGGTTGCTGTTAATCCATATTGAAATACCATGATATATGCAATTAATATAATATAAATAGAAAATAATTAAAATATTAGTATTTAAAATACCTATTAACACTTTAAATTCTTAACTAAAGTAAAAAATCCCAAAACTATTATTTTACAATATCGCCAATAAACAGCATTTAGTACCATCTAGTGTTGAAAATAGAAAATATTACTCTAATAGAAGCTACAGACAAAATGCAAATTAAATTTTGGTGCTGCCATCTAGTATAATAAATTATAACTATTATGATCAATCTCATAAGAGTAACCAAATTGAAACTAATGCTTTCAAATTTTACCAACTCCTTTATCCCACAAATCCCAATGAATAAATAATACCATATTATATATCATTCACAAAAATATTAAATAAATACAAATGTTAATATAATGCATTCAACATATTCTACTACCACACCCACATACAGAGAATTTAAATAATTTTATAACATTGATAATATTATATATAGCTATATGCTATAACATAAAATAAATTATATATAATAAAATTGTAAAAAACTTTAAGAATTACTATTAAATATAAAAAATAATTAATTAATAAAATGAACAGGAAAAGAAAATTGGATGTTTATAGAACTTTGTCTGAATCTTCAGTGCTCAAATGCCCAAAGTTCACAAACAAAGTATGTGGTCTATCTTCATACCAGCCATAAAAAAAGCTAACGAATATGAATTTGGGATTAACAGACACAAAAATCGATAATTAATCATTGAACACTAAGCTCAAAATTAAACATGATTAAAATGGATAGAAGAATAATAAAAAACTAATAACCCAATTTTAATACAAACTGTAATAGCAGTAGTTATATCAAATAAACTTATTATGTATATTATTCTATATAAAAATGGTATAATTAGAAATTAATATAATATTGTTCTGAGTAGACTAAAAATTAAAAACAAGTTAATTGTTAACATGATTAAATATTAATGAAGCTAAATAAATTTAATATGAATTGAAATAACAATATAACTTCACCATATACATATAAAATATCGGATCAACATCTATTATAAAATAAAATGTGTATTAGCAATGTAGTTATAATTCAAATGTCCCATTTTTAAAAAAAAATAATTAATTAACCATTGCATATTATAAAGACAACACCACCCTCCTCTTCCGTACTCTAACATCTACCCACCTAACCATCCTATAATAATTTTTCATTATTATTTTACAATTTTTAATTTTTTATAATTATTTTCTTATTTTATAAATTTTTTTGTAATTTTGTTTACGCATGTGTTAATTTGTTTTTTAATGATCATTTAAATACTAATTGTATATTAAAGAATATATGAATTTTTTTGGAAAACCATGATTTAATGCATCATAAATTAGTTTTTTAATATTATTGTTAATTAGATGAGAAGAACATAAACATTTTATTCTATATAAATGATTAAGTATTATATTTCAACATACAGAATGATGAAGACAAGATTTAAAATTTGTAAATGTATTAACTTTGAATTTAAATTCTTTACGTTTATCATATATAGATCTGTTATTGTTTTGTTGTCTTTTATTGTAATTTTAAGATCTAAGTAGTTAATTGTATTGTTCGATAAGAGGTTTTCCGTTAATTCCAAATTAGTGGGATAATCTACTGGAAATTGAGAAATATTAGTTTGATCAGTGTCAATTAAAATTAGGTGATCAATATGATGATATAAATGTAGATTATTATTAGTAAAAGTACGTACATAGTGATATAAGTCTGATAATAAACTGGATGTGCAACCACCTTGTGGTATACCGACGTGCTGTAAATATAATGTGTTAATTTGCAAGATATAATTATTATAGATATTGAAGTTTGTTAAAGATTTAAAATAAGCTATATCTATATCAAATGGTAAATCCAATTTTTGATGATACTCTTTAAATAATGCATTTACAATATTATGTAAATCTAATAAATCTATATTATTAAAAATATCTTTGAAGTCATATGTCGTTATATTATATACACAATTAAGATTTTTCATAATATTGACCAGTTGATAGCTATTTTTTATACAGTGTGTATTATCATTGTTTGTAGTCAGTATATATATTTGATTAAGAATTTTTAATAGAAGTTTATTGGCTTTATTATTATATGTATTGCAACCAATAGTTACAGTCCTAAATTTAATTGGAGTCTTGTGAAATTTGGGAATAAGATTATTAATGTTTGTAGAGAGAATATTTAATAATTTATAATAACTTTGAATTTTATGATTATTTACAATTACATTTTCATTAGTTTTTTGAAAAGATTAATTAGCAGAAATACAGGATGTAAGAAGTTGGTGATAATAAGATTTACATATGATTGCATAATTATTAGGAGATTTGTCTACATATGTAATAACGTAGTTTTTTTGTAATTTAGTAATTTATTGGAAAAAATACTTTGTGTTAATAGTAACCAAATCAGAAATATTATATTTTAAAGCCAAAGTTAATTTTTCAATAACTAATATTTTCCATTGATTAAAATATGCAATAGGTTTATTGTAAGAGATTGAAATTAATTGAATTAGGAAATCTACAAATATAATGTTCTTACAATAGAAATATAGAAATATTTCTGAATTGAAAAATCCCTCCCCCCCTTCCCCCCCTCTTTGAACTCCAAGAAAGCTGAAAAGATGCAAAGGCTAATGAAATCATCCTTTAAAAAATATTTTTGTTATGTGTAACCCATAATGCTTTTGGAACATGATAAAGTAATGCATCTATAACTCATTCTAAACTGTATTACTACTAATCGATGTATTAAATTAATTTTATAACAAGTTATTTTAATGTACTTATAAGTACTGTCAGTAGATAAAGGGTTAAAGGGACAATTTTTTCTGTACTTAAGCCTGCGAGCAGCGCCTCTGTAGTCCGTGTTAATTCCCAATAAATTAGGAGCTTATGTTTCTTGCTAATTCTTTTGGCGTCAACTTTCTGTTGTAATCATACTTTTTTTCACAATGCATTTTATTATATTTGAAGACATTGTAAATAAAATGACTATTTCTCATTGGTACAAAATATTTTAATTATCGTGCAGATAAAATTATGAATTTTAACATAGTTTGTAGCGAAAAAAAAAATTCCGCTAAACAATAAATTTTTAATGTAGAGGGAACCTAAACAAGCATTTTCGTCATAGAATGTGTAGCTGGAAATAGCACGTTTAAGCGCTGGTGACTAAATTGTAGTTTACATAATTTCTTTGTTCTTATCATAAAAAATCAAAGGATAATGCTTTTTCATTAACGAAATGCATGAGGCATCTTTTTTTTTTCTTTTTTAAGTCAGAAAAAATATTTTTTTAAGTATTGTTTTGAAGATTTATCATTCACTTTCCGTCATTTTTGACGAGGATTATATACTAGTTCCTGATATTTTAAGGATGCTTTTCATAATAGTTTTGAGTTTCATCTTTCATTTTTATGTTTTTTATTTTACCCCATTTATGGATGATGAATTCTGTGTACTTTTTATTAAGGTTTTAAAGTTTATTAAGGTTTTGGGACTCCTAATGTTAAATTTATTTTTAATCGTTGCAAAACAGATTGCAATGTTGGTAGGTTTTTAAGCATAACACAAAAACTACTTAATGTAACGAGCTGTGTTTTATTTGCATATTTGAAACTTCTAGAAGTCGATTCCTGTAAGAAAAAAAAAAAAAAAAAAAAGTAAATAAATAAATCATAAATTTATAATTCATATATTTATTGAAATTTCATTTCAAAATTTGAAATTTTTTTTTCAAAAAAAATATGAATTGTAAACTATAAATTTTTAAACAAAAATTGATTTCTAGAAAGTGAAAATATGCAAATCCAAGTGTTCAGGTCCCCAAGTTCACGATTTGTAACATTAGGAGCTAAGTTTTTATTTATGGTTATATTAGTATTCATTTGAGTCCACAGTATTTAGTCCAGGCAATAGGAAATTTTACCTAGCAAAATTAATGGTAGTTCTGGAAATCAACTTACTTTATGTTTTTTGGGTCGCTGAATCCGAATTTGTAACTTCCCACCAAAATTTCTCCCGGCAACCCCCCCCCACCCCCCGAAATTTTGGTAAAAAGCGCCCCCAAAAAGGTTTCTATTTAAAAAAAAAGGGTATTTTTTATTTAAAAAAAAAGAAAAAAAAAAAGCATTACGAAATTCAGAAACTAGACAAAATTTGCAACAAATAGGATATATGACATTATGACGTAGGATGAACGGGGAGAGAGGGGGCTGCCTCGGAAGATTCCCCGCACGCTTTTCTCAAAAGCCAAATTTTTTCAAAAAATCAATTTTTTGGGGGGGTTACCGGGTGAAATTTTGGTGAGAAGTTACAAATTCGGATTCAGCGACCCCAAAAATATAAAGTGAGTCGAAATCCAGAACTAGTATTAATTTTTCCAGGTAAAATCCCCTATTGCTTGGACTTCATAACTTAGTGCACGTAGCGCCGCAGTGCATGTTCAGAGATTTATCATTCACTTTCCATCATTGTTGACGGGGATTATATACTAGTGTTTAAATAATCTCGCAAACCGGATTAATATTTGTCATAATTTTACGAGCCAGATTATCTTTCCGGTGTACTCTGGTACATTTCAAGCTCTGATTTACATTCATATTTACATTTGCTCAGCATAGAGCAGATTGCAACTGAGACAGTCCACATTTGAGTTTTCATTACAGTTTTTATGTGTTATTGTGTATAGGCCTGTAATGCTAATGCCCAGCGAAGAAATCACGGTTTATGTCCAGCATTTTTCTTTAGCCAGACCAGCAGATTGTGATCTGGCTAAGTGTCTGGGTGTTTGAGTTTGAAATTCTGTTTCACCATCAATGTATCCTTTAAGTTTTTTTAAGCCATATAATATGGTCACACATTCTTTTTCTGTTATCTTTTTTCTGTGAATGTGAATTTTTTACTAAGGCATAGTATAGTATGTTTGTTACCTTCATCATCTTTCTGTGCTAATGCAACTCCATTACCTAAATCAGATGCATTCATTTGTAATATGAATGATTTAGAAAAGTCTGGAGCATGCAAAATTAGTTTATTTGTGAGTTTTTTTCTTTAGTAACTCAAAAGCCTGAGTGTATTCTCCATTCCACTCGATTTTTCTTCTTTTTTTTTTTTTTAATTCCTTCCTTTAATAAGTCCAGTTAACGGTGCAGTTGTTACAGAAAACATGGGTATGTATATTGCCGATAATACCCCGCTAATCCGAGAAAAGCCCTTTTCTCCATTTTAGTGGTTGGTATAGGATAGGTCTGAATAGATTTAATCTTTAGTTCTGTTGGTGGCTACTTCTGATGCCGTACTACATGTCCCAAATATTACACCTCCTCTTGTGCAAATTTGCACTTAGATGACTTAATTGTTAAATGTTTTATTTGCTCCAGGATGTCTTGCAAATGCTTTAAATGTTCCTCCGATGTTCGTGAAAAAATGGCAGTGTCATCAAGATATGGAATGGCATAATCTTCACACCTATTTAGAATTTTGCTTATAATTTTATTGAAATAGTACTGTGCACTTTTGAGGCCAAATGGCATTCTCAGAGGTACAACAAAATTTGTAGCAAATACGGTGATTTTCTGAGTGGTTTTGCTCAAGGGTATTTGCCAGTATCCCTTAGTTAAGTCTATCAAGGTGATATATCTGGCTTTGGCTATCGTTTCTACTTGTTGCTTGGTGTTCGGAATAGGATAAAATTGAGTATGCATTATTTTATTTAATTTTCTATAATCAATGCAGGATCTAGGTTCCCTTTCAGGCAACTCAACAAGAATCATTGGAGAAGTGTATTCAGAAGCTCCAGTTCAATTATTTTGTATTTTAACATTTTTTTCAATTTGAGCTTTAAGTAAATCATTTTGCCTATGTGACATCCTGTATGGTTTGTATTTTATTAATTTGTCACTTGACTAATTCGATATCATGTTCTACCATGTTTTTCCAAGAATGCTTGAAAACAGTTTATAATGTTTTACCAACAAATTACCTAACTGCCTGATTTGGTCCTCACTGACTCTTTCTCTCAAAGAATTTGTTTCAGTTATTTCCTGAAATTCAAAAACATTTGGATCAGCTAGCATATAAGGGAAATCTTCCTCTCTGATGTGGAAACAGATTCCATTTCTAATGGATTTATTGCATTTATCAATTCAGGCCTCTTAAAATATGATTTTAACATATTCATATGATATACTTTATTAATTTCTTGTTTTCCCTCAAAACTGACTACATAATTTGTCTCTAATTTTTTTTTTCAATTTTACCATCATTTGCTCCATTGTACTGTGACATAAGTATTTACACTCATTATATTTTGATGGTTGCAGCAATCAAACCTCATTCAACTTAGTGTGTAGTCCTACTTCATGAGTCCTCCTTTCTCAACTGTTCTCTCCATATGCAATGTTATCCCACTTTGCCATTTAAAAATAACCTCATTCACCAAAATTTTAGACATTTCTTGTATGTCTCCAAGGGTGCCACTTTTCTGCCTTTTGGCAGATTTCCGTGGAATTGTTTAAAATGTTGATGAAGCTGGGAAAACAACAGAATTTTGTCAAATTATCCATGAATAAAATTGCAAATTTCGGTCAATCACTCGAGCAAAAAATGGCTACTTTTGTCAGCCTGTTGTGAATTTCGTCAAGAGGATTTAAAAAAATAAACGGTCAAGTGCGAGTATTACTCGTGCACAGAGGATTCCGTAGAATAAATATATGAATTTGTAATTGTATTATAAAAAAAAAAAAAGTTGCCAAAAGAATACAAAAACTTTGTAAAAAAAACTATGCAACGTAGGGTTGGGTATAACTGTATATATTAGAAAAGTGTAAATATTATACCATGAAAGTTCAATAGGATAAGGAACCTAAATAATATCAAATATAGCTATTCGTATAACTTTTTTTTAATATTATCCTAATCTGTTTATGATGAACTTAATTCGGTACTGACAATAAAAACAGTGCATAGTTAAACTTCATTTGGCATTTCATAAAACTAAATTCAGCGTAGTAATAACCTTTATTTCTACAGTGTAGCTAAAACAAAACCTTTGTTTAAAGTTTAAATTTGACATTGGCGAAGCGCAATTGAAAGCGCACTTCGAAAGGAGGTCTCAAAGTTGCAACGCCGCCTTAGTCAGTGCCCCATTTTTCCAGATACGTTTTTAATTACCTTTTAAAGTCACTCGAGGCGTATTGAGAGATACACTCAATGCAAACTATCGCGAATCCCACAGTATTTATGCAATTCATTGTAATTAAACCTTCCGAGGGCAGTGCCCTTAAAAAAAGGACACCTAATTTTAATTCCAAAACAGACAAATGGAACCAAGAATATTTAATTAAAATTTTTCTTTTATCATGTACGTGAAAATAAGCAAGTTCGCATTTTTTATAAATTCGTTCATAAATTCTGGTGTCAGTTCATTATTTCATAAGTTTATAAATAGAATTACTCCGGGCCAAAAAGGGTTAAGTCGTTGTAGGACTCTTAAAGCATCAAAATTTAAGAAATTTTAATTTTTTTAGATGTTAAACTCTTATCTTTTCTGAATATTTTGATATAATTGTTTCCTTGAAACTCCCATTAGAACAAAAGTTATGGCTTTTAGAATTATACCCGCTAAATAACTGAAAGGGCGTTTCCGAAACTTTGAAGTCATTTTTCTCCAAATGGCGTTTTTTGGGCATAACTCGCAGGATACCTCAAAAACTTCTTAATATTTTTTCATAAATTTTTCAAAACATATATTTCATGTTAGTCTGTATAAACTGAACCTAAAATTTCCTTTTTATTGTTCAAAAAAATATTTTTTTAGATGATTTTACTGTTGGAATTTTCAAAATTTTGTATTAGCTAAATGCAACATTGCATTAAAAATACAAAAGTACTTTAAATACAAATTTATTTAAGTTCAGGGCAATTGTTACAATCTGAAGTATAAGTAAGCACCAACATTTTCATTCTAGTTGCAATATTTATTTTGTAATCCTGCGCGTAAACTGTTATGCCAATTTTTTGTTCGACAAATGTCTAACTGTTTCAACCCCCCTATAAATACTAATTCTGTATCTTGCAATTTTTTTAAATACATGAAAGAACATACTTATATCTTTCATCCCAGTTAAAATTAAGTTTTAAAATCATATACATTTTAAGACATTAAATGTTGAAAATGGTCTTTTTTTTTTTCATTTTTTCCATTTTTTAGGTTCCCGAGACCCCTTAAATTAGTATGTTTTTAGCAATTTGACATTTATTGCTTTTATACTGTTACTGGACATTACATTACACATATATATCATTAAAAGTTGTTAACTAGGCATAGAGTATGCTGCCCCTGGCCTTTTGTATGCCAAACTGGCCGTATCTTTAAAGGTTAATATCTCGGCTAATTACCCATGATTTTTTTTGAAAATCGTTATCCACAATGCTTTTATACCTCTGCAACGATAGGTATATCCACCAATGCTCAACAATTTTTCTGAATGCCCGTAAATCGAAATTTGTGTATAACAGAAAAATGCTAATTTCTCAAAAACTATGTGACCTAGGTTAATCGCTATAATTTTCCGGCAAGGTTTATATTAACGTCTACTACCTCTAATTTTTTCATAATTTTAGTTTCAGTAAATTCGGAATTAGATGGGGGGGGGGGGGACATATTTTTGTGCTACATTTTCGACAATATCTTTGAAAATATAATACCTAAAATTAAAAGGAATGTATTTTTGAGTTAAGCGTTACGAAAGCTTTCACAGGATACCCCACATGATATACAAAGAAAAGATTTTTTTTTTTTCAAGTAGCATAATCAGCCCCTCTACACTTTTACTAAATAGATTTATGAATGTTTATTAATCTGAAAATATGTGGGTCAATGGTCTTTATTATTTCCCCAAATTTGAACTTTCCACGTTCCATAGTTTACGAGTAAAATGGCTGTGACAGACAGATGGACAGACACAGGAGTGATCTTTTAATGGTTCCGTTTTTACTTTTTAAGTACGGAACCCTAAAAAATCACTAATTTCATCAATCAGTCACAAAAATAATAGATAATTTCATGAAACAATTGCAGGAAATAATCATGAATTTCATCAAATGATCACCGAATAAATTTGCAAATTTTGTCAAACAAATGCAGAAATTAATTGCAAATTTCATCATATGGTCGTGGAATAAGATAGTGTTTCATTGAATTATTGTAGAGAAAAATACGAACTTTGTCACATGATCACAGAAAAAATCACAAATTTCATCAAGAGATTGCTTAAAAAATCACAATTTTCATAGTTGGTTGTCAAAAAAAATCATAAATGTGAACCAAATTATGGTTTTTTGTACATGTAAAATTCATAGTTAACTATTTAATATTTACGTTATTTGCTTCTGGTTAGAATACATCAGAATCAAACTGTACATTTGGCAGGTAGTCGTTTTCTTCAACTCAACTGTGAAAATGCAGTATATTATTACAGAAAATACTATAAAATATTTTAACAAAAGGAATTTGTCAGTGTATTTATTTTATATTCAATGCATTATAGTTTACATAATTCTTTGATTAATGTTGTGAATGTTTTAAAATAAAATGTTATTTTTTATTTTAGAAAAAAAAATATATAGAATGAATGCTTATTAATTTCATTTGTTTATAGACCTGTGATGCCTGTGACACTAAATGCAGGTTTTCGTATGCCCTCTTGGTTTGATTTAAAATCCTTAGATGCAGATGGCCCTGAAGATGAAGAGGGTATTAAAAAAGCATCTGAAACAGGTAATTTTTTTAATGTTATTGCTTATAGTTTCAAAATAAAGATTATAAAATGACTTCATTGCTAGCTACTGTTTGCAATGTAAATTTAATTGTGAAAAAAAAAAATTATAGTAGTAATTGTTTATTAACATACTCCAAATCAATTTGAAGCATACTTTTAATAATAATAATAATAATAAAAATCATAGAAACTTAGAAACTCGACAGTTTCTTGCCAAGCAAAAGAAACAACAATGCAATGAGCTGTAAATGAAAGGAATTTCTGCCATTAAATGCCAAACGATTTTACAAAAATTTTTTAGTACCATCTAGTTTATATTTTGTGGACTGACCAAAATGGGATTTTGACATTTCTATATCTTGTGTTCTATTTATAGTACAGGGGTACCAAAAAAAGGTGGTTACGTTGCAAAAGGTCGGGTAGATTTTTTTATTTTCTGAATTGTTTATAATGATATCAACATGGAAAAAACAAGTTTTCTAACAAAATTTCTTAAGGCTAAATTTTCTGTGGCCGAAAAACAAAATTTTGGGACCTTTTTTATTATTATTTTTTTAATATCTCGAGATTTGTTGCCGTAGCATATTATTTGTCAATTACAATATTAAAGAGGACAAAATTCTCTACAACTTCATATTTATAACTTTTTTATACACTCAATAGCAAGCGCAGTACGCCATTTCAATTATAGGACGATTTTTTCAATTTTCTTAAAAACTGTGAAAAACTTAGTTCTGTCCCGATTATTCAAATATTTCCCCCGGATTTAATAATGTATGTCAACTTCTATATATTGGTATCAGTAAATTATGTGTTTCAGGGCCAAAACTAGCCTTTTGCACCCGAACATGGATTTTGCCCTCCCCCCTCCCTTTTCTATAAAATATATAATAATAATTTAAGGATCATCCTTTTAAATTAATATTAGTAATAGTTTAGTAGTTTATATGTTTGACAAGAAAATGTGGAATTGCACAACTTTCACCATTTTATTAAATATTTAATGCCCTTGGGGCAGTACTACATATTAATATATTTCAAAGATATTTTATATTCAGAATGAGGATGTGATAGAGCAACTTTCCCACACTGTCCCATCTTGATTTAAAGAAAAAATTCGCTCAACCCTAATGTATATACGTATATAGTGGAGTCCAGTTGTAATGAACTTGGTATACAGCAAATCCTTGTTTATAGTGAACCTGATAGGGAGTCCCATTTTGCTTAATATACTTTACAATGTTTCTTTAATGGATATAATGAACTCTTGCTTTTATACTATTCTTCTTGAACTATAATGTCTTCAATCTTTTACTTTTCCCAAAGTAACAAATATTTTTTTCTTCTCAAATTACTGAAAAAAGTCCCTATTTTTAAAATTTCCTCATTGACAAAAAGACCCAACCCCTTGAAGGGCGGTGATGCTGTCATGGCATCACATAATTTTAATCCAAAATTGCCACATTGGCACAAAAAGTATGTTAAGTTTCATTACCAGAAATCGCTTATTATCTGCATGATAGATTGTTTAGGTAGGGGGCAGAAATTCACAATAGATGCATTTGATGTTATAAATCTAATAGCTAAAGAATGGCGAAGTGTCACAGAAAAAGCAATTCTCCATTCTTATTGCTATTCAAAACTATGTATGGCTGGCCAATGAAGAAGACTTCGAGAAGGACATCATTTTAAAACTTCAATTGCCACAAAATCACCTTACCTAAAAGAAAAGACACTTAAGGCTATAAAAAAAAATCTTTAAAATTTATTTGCAAATATTTCCAAATAAGAATGCAAAAATTATGGTACAATTAAACAAAAGGAATTAATAAACCTAGATGTTTCACAGAACATCTTATTTAATTTATGCATATTGACTTATTAAAGTCTTAAATTAAGCTCAATTACTTAATTGATTTAATTAATAAAATTGTTGCAACACCATATGCATCCTTCCTAGATAAATAAATATATATATATATATATATATATATATATACAAATGGAATGAATTAAAAGAAGTTTTCTACCTTGTTTTTATCATTAGGAAGAATGATAAATCCAACATCAGGATCTATGGCACACGTAAAAGACATTTTATTTCATTTTTATGCTATAAGTCTTTCATTTCAATAGCCATATTTCAACATAGAGCCTAAATCATAGGCAAAGAAGAGATGTAGAGCATCTTTGCTGAAGTGCTAGGAGATATTTAGAGTGCAAGCTTTCTAACCTCTCTCCTATATATTTCACGTAAGAATATCCACTGAGAGAGAGAGAGAGAGAGAGAGTGAAAAAGATTCTCAAAAAACTGTATTATATTAAAAATTTCGTATGCATACATAAAATTACAGAACATGTAAAATTTGCATAAGGGGTTGACACCCATTTTACTGTAGATTCTGGTTGGTTACCATCACTCCTCTCTCTGTAATCCCATCATTTTTTATCTACAAAAGCAATGCTACATGCTTTACAATGCACTATGTGTATGTGTGGTTCACTTAGTCTTAGTGTCCAGGATTGATTGTAAATTTTCACTGATACCATCTCGTGTTGTCTTATGCAGCTGTGCATCATAAATTCAAATTTTCTCCCATTTATATTTTTGAGCCCTTTTCGATATATATTTAGCGTGGGGAATTTTTTCCCTTATAGTAAGAAGGGGATATATAAAGCAACCAAATCATCCAGAATAATTTTTGTTTTGAAAATTTAATCATTATACTTTACAAATTCAAGATATATTTGGATTTTATATCTTTAGCAAACTTTCTTCCATACCTTTTTTTTTTTTTTTTATTCAATGAACTTCTACTTTTATTCTTAGTTTAAATTTATTTTTGTTTTTAATAAACTGTCTTAAATTATAAGAATTTGGTACCATTGTATAGATGAAAAACCTTTTCTACCCTTTTTCTTTTATTTTCTGCTTTCATTTTTGTATTATTATTAATTTTCATTCAAGGCTAAATGAATTGAATAAGTGTGTATTATTTATTTTATTATCTATAGTATATTTAAAGCTTATAATAATTGGTCCCTAGCAAAAAGGATATAGCATATTGAGCCTAGAAATTTTTGCTTAAGTTATTTGATAGAAATGTTATTGTATTTGCTAGATTATCTCAGTTTCGAAGAAATAGTGCTCCATTCAGACAAAGATGTTTTGAAAACAACTTAACCTTCTAAAATTAATCTTTTTGCATTTTGTTAGTTTATATTCATTTTCTCCTTGTATTTGGAAATATAAAAGGTGTTTTTGAAGAAGTCTCTGTGTGGAGCAGCATGTCTCTTTGTGGATTTTGCCCCATAATAATCTCAACCAACCAATGAAATAGTGATTTGCGAAATATATTGTATGATCTTCGAATGTGCAAAGTATTATAAAGCTACTTTAAGATAGTTATGATGTAATAAATTAATAATCTGTTTATGCATTCATGTGTATATAAACTTTTTCTGCTTTAGAAAGTGCATTTAATCTAAGAAATATATAAAAATTGTTTTTCAATGTAATTTTTTTTTCTTTTGTTTAATTTGAAAGTTTATAAGTATGTTTTATCATTAGTATTCCAGCTTATCGCAGAAGAAGAAGAAAAAGGAATACCATCAAACAGAATTATTCTTGGTGGATTTTCTCAAGGTGGTGCTTTGGCAATCTATTCAGCTCTTCGGTATAGTAAACCACTTGGTGGTGTTGTTGCTCTAAGTTGCTGGTTGCCACTTTTCAGGCAATTTCCTGATGTATGTTGGTTTTAATTTTATATTGTTTAGTACTAATTCAGAGTTCATACTAATCTGGGAAAAATCTAAACCTATATTTTCTTAGTTTAAAATTTCTATAGAGTATCATTTATTCGACTTTGATTTCTAAATACATAAAAAGTTTTTTTTATCTCCCTATGTGACAATGTTCATACAGTACTTGAAAGTGCTTAAAAATCTAGGGTTTAATCTAGAGCTAGCAAAAAAGCTAACTGGAAGTGCTTTTTGCCCCAAAGCATTTAGTGAATTAGCCAAATAGCGACAGCTAAAGAAATATGCTACGTCATTCCCATTTTGTTGTTCCTCATTTCGTAAGCCTGCTGCCGTTGCACAAAAATGAAAAAAAAAATCTCATATTGCATCCGCGCTACAGCAACACTTCAAAATTTGTCTCGTGCTCTCTATGCATTCGAACCGTGTGACGTGATTTGTATCAGACACGACTCGAGCATATGGTGAAAATGAAAATCGCAGATTATATAAGCATTGGAATATGATGTGCACTAGCTTTGAATGATCAATGTGCCAGATGCATGTCGTATAAACTTTTCAGACTTTAATTTATGCAGGTTTTAGCTACAACATGTAAAGAAATGAAACTAGCTTATTATATTATTTTTTTCATAAAAATGGCATTACTGGCATGTTTCCCAATGTGACTTCTTTGTATGAATGTGTAGCATCACTTTTGTTGTCTACAGCAGACTGTGAAGGGGGGGGAGGGGACTCAGTCTCATGAATATAACAAAAACTGACCTTGGAAACAAACTGACAATCAAGAATTTAAGTAACTTAATGATAATTAATTTGGAAGGGGAATTTTGAAAAGAATTTCCATTTAAAAAAAAAAAAACATTTGTTGTGTGGTATACAGCCAAATCTCAAAAGGTCAATCTTACAGAGTGATGTATTTTTTTGTATATTGCATAACTAAAAATAATACTCATATATATAGAAATTTTGTATAAATAAAACTTTTTTTTCCTTAGCTAAAGCTATTTTTATTTGGCTAGAAGTTATTGGCTGCAATTAGCCAAAAAGCTAAAAATCCTTTTTTTCCTAGATTAAACCCTAAAATCCATATTTTAAAAAAGAACAAAAGGCCTTAAAAGTATTTAAATTTGTTTACATTTTAGTGAACATGCTTTATTTTATATGTATAAGCCTTAAAAATTAAACAAAAAGCTGAATTCAAATAAACATCTTGTTAAAAAAGTCTGCAAAAATGTTTTTTGTATGAATGTAAAAAATCTTATAAAACAATTTTTAGAAACGTTTTGTCAACTGCTATATTGAATAATCAAATATAGTTTCAATAAATAAATATGAATGATCTACGAAAATATTATTATCATTAAATAATCTAATATATTTAAATGTTCCATTTATTTAAAAAAAAATCATTGCATTTTCTTATTGTGTATTATAGGCTGCTATTGGAAATAAAGATATTCCTTTAATGCAATGCCATGGAGAACTAGATACTGTTGTACCATACAAGTGGGGTAAAATGACTCATGAACTTCTAAAGACATTCATGTCTAATGTGGAGCTTAAAACATATAAAGATTTATGTCATACATCATCTGAAGAGGTAATTTTTTAAAAATAAACTATATTTCAGGAACTATTTTTTGTTCTTTATATATATATATATATATATATATATATATATATATATAAGTAGCTTTATTTAGAAATTAACCATTTTTTTTTCCTCACCAAGTAATTGCTGAATTAAAAAGCTTGTAGCAAAACATTGAAATTTTTGTTAACTTTGTCTAGTAAATAAAATAAATATGCAAGTTATTCAAATACCCTTTTACATGCTGATACTTTTCATAGCTATTATTTTATGAATAGCTAAATAGTTCCAAAATATTTTGACGTGTTCAAATGTTTAATTTTAAGTAGGGTTGAATGTTTGTTGCAGAAAAAAATTCAGGGGGATCCCATCAGTCACCTTTTTAATAC
Organism: Maratus speciosus; assembly: GCA_963932465.1. Classification (NCBI taxonomy): domain Eukaryota; kingdom Metazoa; phylum Arthropoda; class Arachnida; order Araneae; family Salticidae; genus Maratus; species Maratus speciosus. The sequence continues at coordinate 340,692,999 of OZ010796.1, forward strand.
CTAAACATAATCGTGGTAGATTTCTATTGCAAATGTTGTAGAAATGTGTCATAGATTATTGATTCAAAATAGCAGAATGGTAGACCCTCAAATCCACACATCTTGGGACCCAGAGGTTGTGCGGATTTTAGAATTTCGTGGATTTCTGGTCACTGTTTTGTTTACATTTTTTAAACAGTAATTTGAATCTAATAATGCACTGGGAATTATAATGAATGCTTTCAATAAAGTAAAATATTAAAGTAAAATAATAAAATTAAAGAAAATTTAAAATATTAAAAGTAAATCAACTAAAGTCAAGTAAAGTCAAGTAAATAATTAATAATGCAATAAACATTTTATTTCATGTTTAGCTAGATTTAATTATCAAAAAAGCTTGAATAATTAAAAATATTTGGTGAAAAAGATTGCGATCGCCATTGATATCAGTGTCATCTTGAATTTGTCTGGAAATAAATTTTTACTTTTTCATTTACATACACATACTTTTACATTTACAAACATACACATACTTTTATATTTAAACTTTTACTAATACGTAAGTAACGAAACTTTTATGAGAAACTTTGAGGTCAGTCGTCCTAATTAGAATTACATGTTAAAATTTCTACTGAATGATATGAAATAAAAACAATTACATATTGAAAAACAGGCAAACAAACTCAAGAAAAGTAAGCAAACAATTTTGTTACAATTACACTGTGAATGTTTTCCAGAACCGACAATTTGTTGAGTTTTCACTCTAGATACACCAATTTACATCAGAAGCATAACTTAAAAAAATTTTATTTGTGTTTAGCCAACTGTAATAGCCAAAAAGTATCAATGATTTAAAAACAAAATTAGCAAAAAAAGACTGATCGCTGCTGATATCAGTGCTGTCTTTAATTTTTTTCCCTACAACTTTGTTTCTGCTTATATCTGCAATGATGTGTGGATTTTAGAGTTGCAGATTTACAGGACTCTACTGTTTTAAAAAGGTGACTGGTGTGTGATCCCTTCAATTTTCTTCTATGACAAATATTTAATTATAAAAATAAAATATTAAATATCTAATGTATTAGAAATAAAATTGCTTGCAGTATATTACATATATTTCAGGAAAAGGACTTTTTTCAAAATAGGCTGTAGAGGGGGAAAAAAACCAGCCTTGAAAAAATTTCAGAATAGGTTGCACTGATGTAACAGTCTACCAGTTTGTCACTTTTCTACAAATCATCTGCTTGATCCTTAAGTGTCAGCCAATGAATATTGTCCACTAGGTAGTCTTTTATTTTCAGAGTTTTAAATTGGCTTCCATTTTTATCACATTGTGATGAAGATCCATCTCTTCATGATATATACAGCCAGGGCTTAGTTTCTAACAAAAAAAAGAACCAGATCCCTAATATTCTGTAGTGCCGGTACTAACAACTGTACCATTTCCCCTCTACCTTCCTCCCCCCCTTTCCCCCTCCCCCTGTCACTAAAATCTGCATATTTATATTTCGTACATGATTTGCAAAATTTAAAGCATTTTTTTTCTTTAGCAAAATAAATTTAAATATCTATCAGCATATACTTAGCTGTCAACTATTCCACTTTTCAGTTATCACTCCTTCCGAATAGTAATCTTTGCCTGATGTTAGTGTTAATTGCAGAATTCTGAGATTAAATATGGTAAGGATTGTGATTCGGAAATAGTGTAAACACAAAAAAGGAATAGTTCACAGCTATGCATTTTTATGAAAAGATGCATGGCATATACAGAAATTAATATTTATATGCTGAAGAAAGGAACAACATTTTTCAATTTCCTGTAAAAGGTGCATATCTTGAACTTCAATCGATTTCTTCCGCATAACAATCTTTTGTGGTGAGCCCCTGAAAATCAGATTAAATTGAAAATTTGACACCGTTATCAGAAAGCTTCGATGCTTTTATAGAAAAAGGGGAAACACTGCTTAATTTCTTTCTATTGGAATAACAGTACATTGCAGTTATATCTACTTACAAATGAAGGTGACTTTGTAAATGTGCCGAGCACAGCCTTAGCATCGGCAGGGCAGTCTTTATGATACAAAATAAATAGAAAAATCACTAACGTTAATTTTACACTCATACGCAATAGAAAACAAAAAACCTCAAGCAAACAAACCATCAAGCTGATGCTTGTTGGCTAAAAATAGAAAATATTTTTTTCAGTCAGACATCTAAATAATAAAAAAAACCAGCCAGTTAAAAATTATCCTACTGTCACAAAAGAAAATCTAATTGAAAACAAATTCATTTTTTGTCTATTGAGTGGTGCCGTATCAACACGTCGCTGCCATCAATGCTAGGCATACATTTGCAAATATCACTAGAGTAGAAAAACACAATTTCTGCTTTCCCTTCATTTTGATCAAAATAGCATTAAAATCATTTGAAATAGAATATAATACATAATTTTGAAGAAGGAAAAGTTTTTTTCTATATATGAATAAGTAAAATTTTGAAAGCAAGACAGATTGAGCTCAAGTCAGTCCAAGCTCAAAAACTAATATAAAAATTGAGTTCATTTTATCTCCATCTCCTTTGTGTGTGACACATTATGTCACATATAAGTGTTTGATAAAAAAATTAATGTAAAAGCTTGGAGATGGGAAGGAAAGGAAAGAGTAATTTAGGCTTTGGTTTTTCGGAAGTGCTATTGCACCGGGCTCTGAAACACGAATTTCAAAAAAGGGTTGCATAAAAAAGCGAATTTTATCACAGAGATGTGTTAAAAATACGAATTTCCATAAATGGTCGCAGGAAAAAATGCAAATTTTGACAAAGGACTGCAAAAAAATGCGAATTTCAACAAAGGACTGCAAAAAAAACGCAAATTTCGTCGAATGATCACAAGGGAAACGTGAATTTCATCATGCGTCATGGAAGTAATGTTAATTTTGACAAAGGGCAGTGAAAATAACGCAAAATTCATCAAACAATCACAAAAAAGGGAATTTTTGTCAAAAGGCAGCGAAAAAACAAGAATTTCCTCAAAGTATCGCAGAAAAAATGCAAATTTCGTCAAAGAATCACGGAAGAAACACAAATTTCATCAAAGGGTTGCAGAATAAACATGAATTTCATCAAAGGATCGCAGAAGAAATGCGAATTTCATCAAAGATTCAAGAAAAAAAATGTGAATTTCATCAAAGGAACAAGTTAACAACACGAATTTCTTCAAAGCCTCATGAGAAAAAGTCAGTGGTCTCTTTGGAAAACAGCACACATACAAACATCTATGTTTATTATTATAGTTATAGTTTTTAAATCTGGAATAATATACTGATCTAACTTTTGAAAAATCGGATTAACCCGAACCCAACTTGAAGGAATCTACACTCAGCCTGATATCCACCCAACCCGAAAACAGTGAATTTGATGGGCAACAAAAGTAAGTAGCCAGAAGGGAATTTCTTTCTTCTGCTGTAACCTTTCAGAAAATTTGCTTTGAATTTCAGAATTTTTTTTTTACTCAGAATCATCCCTGCCTTCCTATTATGGATTTTTAGTTCTATTATTTTTTAACCAAAATAATTATTCTTTAATTGATATTAATTTTTAATTTAAATGGTAATTATTTTAAACTACTGTTTTTAATTCATATCGTAAAAATAATATAACATGTAATTTTATTAAACATTAAATTAATTTGCAGAAAGTTTTTGACCCAATATTTGTGCATGCAGAAAGTTTTTGGATTTATACAAGTCTGCCTAATGCATTTGTCAAAAAATGGAAATCAGCTTATGTTGATAGATGTAGTCATTTATTTACTCTTTGGGGTATGCTATTGTAGTATTTACATTTATCGCCTCATAACTACTGTCCAGAGCTACTAATTTTCTTATATTTCACAGTGATTGTGCTTTGTTAAATAGAAAGTTCATTTGTAAATAAAAATTAATATATTGTCTAAAATGCTGTATGCCTTACTGCTGTTCATAAAGTCAACAAACAGGTTCTTCTCTTAACTACATAATTTCTGAAGTAGATAGAGGGTGATTAAAATACCCTAAACCAATATTTACAAATATTTTAATTTTGTTGGAATCCAGCTTAAAATATTTATTTAGTATTGATAGATTTGAAAATGATATAATTAAAGGTTATATTTATACCTCCATTAATGAAATCCATTTTCTGATGTCCCTTGATAAATTATGAAAGTCATAAGAAAATATTGTGTGCAAATACCTTTAAAAATTTTCCATGACCCTATGTAACACATTTTTGCCAAAATTATTCATTATTCAACTTACAAATATTTAATTACTAACTCTTGATTATTCATAGAATACAAACATTTAAATTCTATCTCTTGATTATGGGGATTATAAAATATTTACAATAACAATATTTAAAAAAGAATTAAAGGTGAAATTTGGATCTCCACAGGTCCCATCATGAGTAAAAAATCACAATACCCTGATCATAAAAAAAGCTGTTAGAAGAGACGATCTCTCTCTGATCAATGCTAAAAAGCCTCTCTCCTCTGTGCCCAGATATCTGGTGCTCTATCCTTGAATTTTCTGCTTAGATTTTACTATTTGGCTGAGATTTGGACCTTGACCTGTGAACGCGGTTTCTCCAGGCATCTGGTCTGTGGCAATGTCTTGCCACCACATTCGGCCTTCCTGACCTTTCTGTGTCTTCACAGTCAGTTACCACCTACCATGGACGTACCCAGGGGGGGGGGGGGGGGAGCGAATAGGGCTACAGCCCTCCCCAAAATTTTTGAAAATGTTATGAAGAAATGCTGAATTTTATTCTTTGTTTTTTGGGAAAAAAAAAATTCAATCATACCTGTGGATTAGCCATTCTCATTAATCCCATATTAGGCCACATTGACACCAAAGAAGAGAAAGGAGACTGATGGGGTTACAGCCCCCCTCCTCCTCTTCCCAAATTAGTCGAAAAATTAAATGAAAAATGTGTTTTTTCCTTACATTTTTAGATAAATCTGTAATTTTCTCTTCTGTCATACAGCAACATAGCCATTCTTGTTAACCCCATATTAGTCCACATTGACATCACAGAATACCCAAAGATGGGGAGGGGGCTGATGGAATTACAGTCCCCTCCTCTTGAAATAGTCGAAAATGAAATGAAAAAGTGCTGATTTTTTTCCTTTTGTTTGAGAAAAATTTATATTTTTTCCCTATTAGACCGGGAGGCGACAGCACAGACCATGACATCATCGATTTCACGGCTGAAATTCCAGAATTAAAACTCGATTCGCATATTGATTTTAGTGGTTGACTCGTAGGTTTACTTTTGTGTTTTTCTGCTCCCAGTCCTCCATTTTTTCATACCTTTGGGTGTATTAAAACACAATGGTAAACCTACGAGTCAACTGTTAAAATCTGGTTTTCAGGTGTTTCCCACAAAGATAGGACTTGGCAGACCAATTGCGTTTTAATATGCGAATCGAGTTTTAAGTAATTCTAGAATTTCAGCCATGAACTCGTTGAGGTGATTGTCTGTGCTGCCGCCTCCCGGTCTATATCATTCAAGAGTCAATAAGGCCTATATCATTCCATAATAATGCACAGTGACACACATTATATCCAAAGAGCTGAAAGGAGCTAATAGAGTGCCTCCTCCCAAAACAGTCGAAAATGAAATGAAAACAATTCTGATTTTTGAAGTGAAAATTTTTTTAGGCGCGTTGAGCTTTTTTTGAGATGGAGAAAAACCACTGATTTGGAGACACTGTTACGTAACCGACATGCTAGCATTTTTGCACATAGACACTAGCACGCCAAGCGATGAATGACAGGAACTTTTCCCTCTTCAGCTCAATCCGCAAAAGAAGAACGAAGCTAAAACTCACTTTTTCTCCTGGCGTTCACACAGGAACACACACAAAATTTACATTTTCGTTGCAGTACGCTGTTGTGTTTATTGTTAAAGACAAATACTTGATACTTTCATTATTGAAGTGAAAGCTTCTTTGGGCGCATTTGGCATTTTTTGAGATGGGAAAAACCATTGAACTCGTGAAACTGTTATTGTAACCGACACCTTTGTATATAAGTATGTACATGTATTGTGCATAGTTCGGTATGAGGAGGGTGGGCAATTAATTGTTATTGATTGCTTAATCAATAACAACAATTTACAGGCAAGCACGCCGCATGCTTGCCTGTGCACTATTGGTTCCCGAAATACACGTACAAGAGTTAGAAAAAGGAAATCTCATCAAAAATATCTCATGTAAAAATTAGCCAAGTCTTGTGACTCTTGCTAAAATAAAACTACCTTGCTCTAGCAAAATAAAATTATCTTTATTCAACAGTTGTTATTTATGTCAATAGTTGGCGGCAAAAGTGAACTACGATCAAATATCGTCTAAGTTTAGCAGAAAAACTCTCTTGTTTTTAAAATTCGTGTTATTTTTGCATTGTGGTGTATGTCTATGGTGTATGTTATTGTATAATAATGAATAAAAAAACACTACATTTAAAAGTATTTCCTGCACAATAAAACATTTGCTGACAATTAAAAAAACACACACGTAATTGTTGAAGTTTTCACTTCTATTGGCACTCCCGGAGTGCCACTGTTGTTTTTTTTTTCTTGTTTGAGCTAAATTTGTAATTTTGTTTTCTGCAATCCTTATTTTTTTTAGATAAATCTCTAATTTTTCTTCTGCCATACAGCGAAATAGCCATTCTCGTTAACCCCGTATTAGTCTACATTTATATCACAGGATACCGAAAGAAGGGGAGGCGACTGATGGGATTACAGCCCCCTCCTCACGAAATAGTTGAAAATTAAATGAAAAATATTGCTTTTTTTTCATTCTATTTGAAATAAATTTATATTTTTTTCTCCTATCATTCAACAGGCTAGCCACTCTCTTCTCTTTAGTTCCATATTAGTGCACACTGACGCCACATTATACCTGAAGAAGTGGAAAGGGGGTAATGGGATTACAGCCCCTCCCTAAATAGTCAAAAATGAAATGAAAAAATACTGATCTTTTTCCTTTTTGTTTGAGATATATTTGTAACTTTGCTTTCTGCAATATAACAAACTAGCCTTTCTGGTTAGTTTCATATCAGTGCACAGTTACAACACCACAGTATACCCAACAAAGAGAAGGGGTCAGATGGATTACAGGTCCCCTTTCGTAATAATCAAAAATGAAATGGAAAGAAAAATGCTGATTTTTTTCTTTCTTTTAAGATAAATTTGTACTTTTTTCTGCCATGCAGCTATTCTCGTTAGTCCATATATTAGTGTGCCATGCCCCAGCATATAATACCCAAAGAAGTCAATGGGGACGGGGCTTATGAGTTTACAGCTCCATTCCCCCTCTGAAGGGATTGCAGTGAAAGGAAAAAAAAAAAAGCTGATAATGTCTCTTTCTTTTTGAGATAAATTTGTTTTATTTTCTGGCATGCCGCGAATTTCTCTTTTTTGTTAATCCAATACCCTCCTCAGTCCTGTGACCAAATTTACTTGAGACCACAAAATCTATTTTCAAATGACTGAAAAATAGCTCCATCCCTGTTTTACTACATAAATGGATACATATATGTTCAATTCAAGAGACCTACAAGTACAAGCAGAAAAAATTAAATATATATATATATATATATATATATATATAATTTGTTTTTGTAACACTTTTTTTTAAATACCAAAAAATTAAAAATATTCCCAAATTTTATGTACGATTTTACTGCTCGCACACAATTAAAACTAGAGATGATTCTGTTTCGAATGTTCGGAAAATTAAAAAAAAATTGATCTGTTCAAAAATTCAGACACAAAAAAGTCACGAATTTTGACAAATGGTCATCGTAAAAAATCAATTTTGTCACTCGTTTGCAGGAAAAAACATGAATTTCATCGAAGGGCCATGAAAAAAACCATTAATTTTGTCAAAGAGTAGCTGAAAAAATGCCAATTTCTTCAAAAACACACATTTCGTCAAAGGATCGCGTGAAAAACGCTTTGCAAAAGGCCACAAAAAACTGCATATTTCGTAAAAAAAACTGCGAATGTTGTCAGAAAACACGAATTTCATCACATAATCGCAGACAAAATGCAAATTTCGTTAAAGGATCACGAAAAAAGCACAAATTTCATTGAAGGATGGCAGGAGAAAAAAAAACAAGAATTTCAACAAAAGGTCACGAAAAAGACGGGATATTTCATCAAAGTGCCGTGAAAAAAACTCAAATTTCATCAAAGGACTGCGAAAAATGCCCCCCTATATATCTTCCTATTCCGTCCTAACTTTGCAGCCAGTTTTTTTCATCTGGAATGATTTAAAGTCACTATTATTACTTGTGCAATCAATGCACAAATAATAAACATTCGTTATTTTATATGTGTATAAAAATATTTTGCATATACAAAAAATATTTTGTTTGTTACAATATTAATTTATTGTATTACAATATTAATTTATTGTTAAACAAGAACCGTGGCCAGAATTTAGTTTTGAGGGTGAAATGAACAATTTTATAGATTTTAAGCTACAATGACTTTCTTTTAAATGAAAGTATTAAAAAAAAATAAATCCAGTAGCAATTTTCAACTTATTTCGATGTGGGATGGCCTCAGGATCGGACTTGTTCCTCCCTGCCCCCCATGGTTGATTCTGAGTAAAAAAAAAATATTCTGAAATTCACAGCAGATTTTCTGAAAGGTTACAGCAGAGGGGGGAAGGGCAGGAAATTCCTTCCCGGCGCTAATTATTTTTGTTGCAGGTTGGGTTAATTCTGTTTTCATTTCAGGTCAATATCAGGCTGAGTGTAGATTCCTGCAAGTTGATTTCAGGTTAATCAGATTTTTATAAAGTTAGTTCAGCATATTATTTTAATTTAAAAACTACCTATAATAATAAACATAGATGTTTGTATGTATTTTTTCCGCATCCCTTTGATGAAATTCAGGCTTTTATCAAGACAGTTTTGACGAAATTCACATTTTCCCCGTGATCTTTTGATGAAATTCACTTTTTTACGCTCCGCTTTGACGAAATTGGTGTTTTTTCTGTGGATCTTTGACACAATTTGCTTTTTTCTGTGAAGATCCTTTGATGAAATTCGCATTTTCTCTGAGGCCCTATGATGAAATTCGCGTTTTCTCTGAGGCCTTATGAAGAAATTTGCATTTTCTCTGATGCCAGTTGATGAAATTCGCGCTTTCTCTGATGCCCGTTGATGAAATTCGCGCTTTCTCTGATGCCCGTTGATGAAATTCGCGCTTTCTCTGATGCCCATTGATGGAATTTGCGCTTTCTATGATGCCCGTTGATGAAATTCGCGCTTTCTCTGATGCCCGTTGATGAAATTCGCATTTTCTCTGATGCCCGTTGATGAAATTCGCATTTTCTCCGATGCCCGTTGATGAAATTTGCATTTTCTCTCAGGCCCTTTGACGAAATTTGTGTTTTTTTTTTTGTGATCCTTTGACGAAATTTGCATTTTTCTGTGGTCCTTTGACGGAATGTATTTTTTTGCTATCCTTTGACGAAATTTAAATTTTGTTGTGTCTTTTTGACGAAATGTGCACTTTGACGAAATACACAGGGTTTTTTCGCGGCTTTCTGTCAAAATGTGCTTTTTTTTCTGCAGCCTTTTGGTGAAACTTACGTTTTTTTCTGTGGCCCTTTCATGAAATTCATCGATTTTTTTGCGATCCTTTGACAAAATTCACATTTTTTTCACTTCCCTTTGACGGAATGAGTGTTTTTTCAGAGATCCTTTGTCGAAATTTGCATTTTCTTTAGCAATCCTTCGTCGAAATTTGCATTTTTTCCTCTGCTTTTAGAAGAAATTTGTGCTTTTTTTTGGTGAAATTTGCTTTTTTCTGTGGCCTTTTGAGAAAATTCATGTTTTTTCTGTGCCCTTTGATGAAATTAGTGTTTTTTGCGATCCTTTAACGAAATTAGTTTTTTCACTGCCCTTTGATGGAGTGTGCAATTTTTAGTGATTGTTTTTCGAAATTCGCGTTTTTTTTTCGACTTTTGATGAAATTCGTGTTCTGTCTGGGGCCCTTTGACGAAATTTGGGGTTTTTTTTGTGCTCATTTGATGAAATTCGCGTTTCCTCCGGGATCATTTGATGAAATTTGCCTTTGTTCCGTGATAATTTGACGAAACTCAGGTTTTCTCTATGATTATTTGACGTAATTTCCATTTCTCTTTTTTGACTTTTTGAAATTTGACTTTTTTTCATGATCCTTTTTCAAAATTTGCATTTTATCCTCAGCCCTTTGATAAAATGCGGGTTTTTTTCCTCGATCCTTTGACGAAATTGATTTTTTTTGGCGGTCATTAGTCAAAAATTGCGATATTTTAAGTCTGAATTTTCAGACTGATGACCGAATTCTTTAAATTTTCGAAACCTTATGCCTTAAATTTTCAGAAAAGTCAGAACCAAATCACCCTTGCCCCTCCTCTTTTCCCCCTCTGGCTACAGCCTTATTGTCAAAAATGATTTCTGTTTACAACACAATTGAACATGTTTCGTAAGATTTAGAATGCATAATGGGTATTTCATCGCGTAATATTATTTTAACTTTCAGGTCAACACTTTGTTTTCTCAGGCTTATAATTCTCAACTAAGTTAATTAATTCTTCTTTTAAACCACAATCAGTAATATGTGTTAGATTGATTTCATTTACAAAAACGGAATTAGCTATTTCTGCTAAGAAAAGAGATTCATATTTAGAAGTGTCGGCTAAGGATTCTTCAGTCATGGGAGTGTCTGTGGAATCTAACCACATGCTTGGGATGGTCATGGGAATGTTTGTAACATCTGACCACAAGACTGAATTAGACATGGGAATGTTTGTAACATCTGAAGTAGTGTCTACCTTCGGACTCTTTAAGGGAACCACTGTTACCACATTAACAATATAATTTTTCTCATTATTTCGCTTACTCATATCTTTAAGATCATTACCAGATATTTCAAAATTTAATTTATTCAAACAATTATTCCCTAAAATCATTTCATATTATAAATCGTTTAGAACATAAATATCAGTATTGAAAAAAAAAACATTAGAACTCTCTCCTTTTCTGCTAATTCCTGTCAATTTTACATCATTTTCATTTAATTTAGGACATCCTAATAAAGTCTTATAGAGATCATTATTGACCATTATCACATTGGATCCCGAATCTACAACAGAATTGACATTTATTCCCTTAATTTCAATAGTTTCGATAATTTTATCAGAAGCGCAGGAGTTGTTATTGGTAGTGTTTAGTGTTTTATTGTAATTTAAGTTACTGTGGTCAGCCCTGTGTTTGGTTTCCTTGTCCCTAAAATAAGTTGATCTGTCTTTTTTGCAGGGACATTGATTTGATTTATGGGGAGCATATTCATAACAATAAAACCATTTAATTTTCAAAGAGTTAGGGTTATTTCTTGTTATGTTAGGATGATTTTTTTCATATCTACTATATCTACTACCTTGCAGAATGTTATTTCGGTTAAACCTTTGTTTTCAACGTTTTGAAAAAAATGCCTTTTAACCCTTTGTTGCATACTCTTAAACTGGCAAATCCCCAATGTTAAATTTAGTATTTTCCTACTAAAAGGATCATGCTGAATGAGAAAAAAATTATTTTATGTGTAATAATTTTTTATTATTTGAGTTACAGCTTGTCCACTATAGTGGACACTATGAACACAATTGAAATGTAGTGCTGTTAGAAAAATAAGATTTATGGTAGTTTTCTTCTAGAATATTATCATATTCTAAAAATAATTGTGGTTAAAATTGCATTAATGCAATTTTGCATTAATGCAATTGCAATGTGGTTAAAAAACATTCATTGATGGTGAAATTTGTAAAAACAATCAGTTTTTGCATCAATGCATAGGTAAATTTTACATTTTACGCATGAATATGTTGGCTTCCTTTTACATAGTTCCATCTTGCATCGTTGTGCACTTTGGGATGTCTGACGGGAGAAAGTGAGCCACTTTGTCATATTTGGTGTTCTTGTGTACAGAATTTCCTCTTACTGCCAATTGTCTTATTTGTTTGTCTTCCAGCACATCACATTCTTCAGAGTCTGGAATCAAATGTGGTTCACCAGATTGTCGAGTCACTGACTGAATGAGTCCACTTACTACAGCCAGTTTAAATTTTTCAAATTGTATGTCGCAATTTGAAAACAAGCTTCTGTTTTAAAGCCACACACTCACAGCAGCTACATCAGTTAAATGGAATATAATTAAATTTTTTATACCACTTCTTGGTTTTGAGGTGAGTTCTGTATAATGCCAGCAACATGTCACATTTATCTATCCCTCTGATATTTTGGTTACAAGCTTCAATCAGAGCTGCTTGGTCCAATTCAAAGTATTATTTTGTTTTCCTGTCATATTGCTTTCTTTTCCTCTTGGGGTCAACACTGTGTATATTTGAAGCAACAGTCGCCAGTTTATTGTCAAATCATATAGTCGAACTTCTTCCAGCAATTTTCATATCTTTCTCTGGTTTTAGAAGACAGTGTTCTGTTCGATCTTTACATATATAGTCCAGGAGAAATGTACATTTTACCTTGCAAAAAATTGGGTAGAAGATTTTTTTTTTTCTGACTTGTTTATAACGATGCCAACATGGAAAAACCAAGTTTTCCAACAAAATTTCTTAAGGCTAAATTTTCTGTGGCCAAAAAACAACAAAATTTTGGGACTGTTTTTGATTTTTTTTTAAATATCTCGATACCTGTTGCTGTAGCATGATTTTTGTCAATTACAATATTAAAGAGGACAAAATTCTCTATAACTTTCATATTTACAACTTTTTTATACACTCAACAGCAAGCGCAATACGCCGTTTCAAAAATAAGACAATTTTTTCAATTTTCTTAAAAACTGTAATAACGTAGTTCTCCCCCGGTTATTTATATGTTTCCCATGGATTTAATCACATATATCAACTTCTAAAAATTGGTAGCAGTAAATTAAATATTATTTGCACACCCACGTCTTTACTTTCACCACAACATACATTTTATATTCAATAAAATTATATAATTTTAAAAATAGGATAGTGTGTAGATGAATAAAACAATTTTCGTATTGACAGTAATTTTAAGTGTGTATAATGTTAATTTCAAAGCATTGTTTAAAAGAATACTTTAGTATTTAATAACTTATTGGTACTATAGTTTCAATTAAGAAAGAATTTTTGTTTACTTTTAATAATTTTGTAATTGTAATAATTTTTATAATGCATGCATATTTTTCCAGGAGACAATGGGATAGATATGAAAATTTGCAAAAAACATACTTTATTCCACATATTACACACTTAACATACAATGGTATGTTTTATTTACCAATTATTGATAACATATATTTTAATGCTTTATTTTTTAAAGATAGTAAACATTGGATTATACTTCCATATAAAATGGGGGAGGGGAGGCACTCAGAAAATAAATATATTTTATGTAAGAAATGCTTTTACCTTATAAAATAGCTACAATAAATATGACAACAGGTTATTTCACTAACTGATGTTATATACTTATCTCTTGTAAAATTTAAAAATTTTGTCAATAACATATTTGAGATCACTATAAAAATATTTAAAAGATTAGTTTTAATAAATACTGTCAGTTTTTTCCTACATATATCAATAAATAGAACAAGAGATTATATCACTTTAGCATGCAAAAATATATAAAACTTTAAGATAATCTATTAATTGCTTTAAAGCTTAAACAGAAAAACTCACTCCGATTGTTGAAAAATACACTTTGTGGAATATTCTAATTTTCTGTATTATGCACTGGTTTGAAACTATGTCTGTTTAATGATCTCAGTGATAGCATTTATCAAATGAAATACCGATTTACTTATGATTGCAGACCATTTAAACATTTTTATTTTGGCCTTGATCCACTGTCGCATTCAACTCCACTTTTCCTACACAATAATAAAGTAAGGTATGCAATATGACTTAATAAGCTAAATGAAAAAATATATTTTAATAATAATAATTTTTTTTACAGGCTATTTAACAATATTTTTTTCTCTTTGATGACACTGTTGTAGGATCATTAGCGTCCCATTTCAAAAGAATATCATTATCCTGAATAAACGAGGTATCTGGATCAGCAGTTGCAATTGCTAGTATTCTTTCTGTACTTTTTTCATTTAAGACAGGATTCTGTTATCCTATTTTAATGCATTTGTTTCAAATTTTCTTTTGAATTAACATGTAATTTTTTCATTTAAAACAGGATTCTGTTATCCAGTTGTAATGTATTTGGTTCAATTTGCATTTTGGATTTTCCAGCTGTGAGACAATTTTAGCCAAATTTCATACTACCGTATTTTCGGGTGTATAGCCCGCATCCAGTGTATAGCCTGCACCCCTAAATCGAGCAGTACCATAAAAAAGTTCATATATTTCGACCAGGGTTTATGCCGCATGTGAAATTTCTGCGGTAATCGCGAATGGCGTGCTAAACAGAAACACATTAATAAGAAGAATTAAGAAATCATAAAAATGAAATTATTAATTAGAAATAAATAATTTAAATGCAAAATTCGAAATTATTAATATAATTTAAATAATATAAATACGAAAAACTACACTAAAATTGCATGAAATTTGCAGCTTAAATTCCGGCATATGGCGCTCATTATTACCTTGGTATATCGCGAATGATTTTGCAACAAAAAATTAATTAAACTGAAATTTTAAAAACCACAAACACCGGAATTACAGGGCTCCCACTAGATCCGTTTTTTTGCTTCAAGTCCATATTGGTCCGTTTTTTCATTGTTAGGTCTGTAAAGTCCGTTTTTTGACACTTTTAACCGACTTTTATTTAAAATTGTCCGATGTTTGGCATTTAGCAGAGCATCGCGGAAAAATCGCACTTTTCGCAAATATATTCCAAAAAATACCATTAAATTTCGTTAATCGATCACGAGAAGAATCGCCAATTTTGTCAAAGGATTGCAAAAATGCGCAAATTTCTTCAAAAGATCGTGAATTTTGTTAAAAGATCGAAAAAAACGCGGTCAAAAGATAGAAAAAAAAAACCGGTCAAAAGATAGCAAAAAAGACTAATTTCCTCAAAAGATTGCGAAAAAAAAAACGCAAGTTTTGTCAAAGAATAGCCAAAAACGCGTTTTTCGTCAAAAGGTCGCAAATTACAACAAAGGATCGCGAAAAACACGCAAATTTCGACAAAGGATCGCGAAAAAAACGAGAATTTTGTAAAAAGATAGCGTTTTTGGGGAAAAAAAGTGCGAATTCCATCAAAAGATCTCTCAATAAAACGCAAGTTTTGTCAAAGAATCGTGGAAAATGCGATTTTCGTCAAAAGGTGGCAAAAAACACGCGAATTTCGGCAAAAGGTCTCTCAATAAAATGCAAATTTCGCCAAAAAATTGAAAAAAACACGTGAATTTTGTCAAAGGATCGCGAAAAAAACGTGAATTTCGTCAAAAGATTGCGAGATAAACACGAATTTCATCAAAATATCGCGAAAAATAAACGATCAAAAGATTGCAGAAAAAAAAGCTAATTTCGTCAAAAGATTTTAAAAACTTTAATTTCGTCAAGAGATAGTGAAAAACATATAAATTTCATCAAAGGATCCTGAAAAACACGCAAATTTCTTTAAATAGTCGTGGAAAAATTCGTGAAATTCAATTTTGTCTTAGAAGGTTTGTAACCTCTACCAATAACAATGGCTTTTTCAGAATTTGAATCGGAGCAAGCGTTTTCTTTATAACAAATTATACTTTGAACATTTATTAATTAGTGACAATTGAAGGAAAGGAGGGTTTCCTTGCTTATTTTATTTTACGGTTTGCGAAAATAGTTTCCTTTTGATCTCTTTTTTTACAAAATATGTGCTCCCTTTTGGTCCCCTTTTTTACTACACAAGTTGAGTGGGAGCTCTGGAAATATGAAATTATTAATTTGATATAAATAATATAAGTACGATATTCAAAATTAATAATTCATTATAAATAATATTTAAAAGAAAAAATCCCGTTAAAATTGAGTAAACTTTTCTATACACTAAAGAGCGTCATGAGAACGATTGGGCGTTAGCAATCTCAACTTTAATTAAGTATCTTAAATAGCGTGCTCGAACGACATTAAAATGACGACGTACAAAAATGACATTTATTTTCACAGTGCCATATATTAAAATTATTTACAAATAGATAATAAACGTATTATTTTTAATATTTAGCGCTATGTACAAATAAAATAACGTTATCACATCTCTTTTCGTCAATCGAATAAGATATAAAAATTCTCATTTTAATCATTTCTAAAAGAATCTGTAGATCGGGAATGCAGATGTTTTGGATTTTTTTAAGAGGGGGGGGGGTATTAAAAAGAAACCTTGCACAATAATTCTTCAAGAATTTTAAACGGAAAAGCATGGAATCTGCTGGCATATCTATCAAAGTGATTTGAAATCGAATGCGTTTTTCCATTTTCGATAAATGTATTATATCTTAAGTTATAAGCGATTGCTATTTGATGATGACCTTTCCCGAACTGTCTCATCTGGAAATTTAGTTAAAAAATCAACTTTCAGCATTTTCTAAATGTTTTTTCCCTTATCAAAAACTGAAAAACGCTGTTCGACTTCGTTAAGTATTAATAAATGCGGCAATAGTTTTATACATTTAAAATTAAAAATGACTTATAGTGAATACAGCCGTTATTTATGTGTGTATGCGTGTTTTATAATAAGATTATCAGAAACAAAACAAAACTTTTTATTTAATTCGAATCGGTTTTATTTAATTCCAATCAATTTGCAAGAAATTTCATGACCTACTTTTATTATTTCTTTGCACGTGGCGCGATAAGGATTATAAACATTATATGATTCATGCTAACCACTACGAAAAGATATCACGTGCGATCCTAAAGCTATTTTCTTTTTTTTTCCCCTTCTTCTATCGCTCTGTTTGGAACTTTTTAGCTGTCAGAATCTCTCGAAGAAATAAATATAGATTTCAATTAGAAGATTTTGCTTTAAAAGCTTTTATACACGAAGTGATTACCAAGAAAAAAAAAAAATACTTCCCATCACTGTGCTGTTTCTTATATACAAGATGATTTAACAATGCAATTTAATCTGATTTATTTTATGGTCGTTTTTGAGAATATTTGGCGTTATTGTAGATGTTTTAAAAATACTTCTTGCATGAACATTTAAAAGTTATATTTTATATTTATTTCAATCACTTGGTACAGAATTGAATCCTGCATTGGGTCGGGTAATTGGATAGTACCCGAACCCGGCTAAAGTTCGGGTCGGGTTGGCAGGATTTTTTTTTTTCTTTCTTTTGACGTGGGTCGGGTTGGAATCTGATTCGTTCGAGTTAACTTTTTTTTCTCTCCAAAAGATGATGCTGAATATTTGTTAAAATGGTAAAAGCCGAAATAATTTGATACAAGAAAAACATAATTATAGACTACTTTTCTGTAAATGCATTAAAATATGGATTAATTTTCCTTCATTTTAGTTTCTGGTTTTAATATTTCGGTTGACAAAATTTGTTCTTGTCGGGTCTCCAGTTGACTTTAAATAGAATTTTCGGATTCGGATAGGATACAATCCGGACCTTGCAGTTCAGGTTCAGAGTAGAGTCCAACATCTGATCTTGTAATCTGATTTTACCTGCTATTGTTTTGTTATGGATAGAGGGGGGGGGGAATGTATTTTTTCTAGAAAAATACATTTTTTACAAATAGATTATTTTCTTAGAAAATATGGAATATTAAGCATTTAAAAAAAAATATATCCACTAATTTGTTTTATGTATGCTATGAATATTGTTTTAAATCATTTTTATAGGATTTCACTTAAAACGTACACATTAGAGATCGGCATGGACCTGGTTAATCTCTTTTTATTAGACTCGGGCCGGACCGCGATCAAGCTTAATTTTTATCTGCGGCCGCTCCGGGCCGGGACTGGAGAACTACTTTTTTTTTTTTTTTTTTCGGGGCCATGTTACACCGGCAGGTTTTTGCGAAAATAACAGTGAAATTTTTCCTTTGTTCGACGAAATCTTTTGAAATTTATTTCATTTTTTTAAATTATAGAGAAATATATTTTAAAAAATCTTTCTAGAACTTCAAAATTATTTTTTCTTAAATATTTTTCTTCCATTTTAAACTACATTATATTTCTAATGAGTTATCATATAAATGAATTTCTCTAAGTAATCAATAATGTTGCCATTCCATATTTCATAGATTGTGGACATACTAGTTTAAGCTGCAAAATGTTCGCATGAGTATGTAAAAAATATATCTTAAATAATTTTATTTATAGGATCCCGGACTTGATTTAATTGATTTTTCTTGGCTGGGTGGGCCAAATTTTTAGCATAAATGGTTCAAGTTTAGCCCAGGCAGAGCCAATATATTTCGATCGCCTGGGTCTAAAAATTTCGGATCACCCACATTATTTTAAAATCTCATTAATATGAAATTTCTCATCTTTGGTATCTGAATTTTTGGGAGTGAAAAAAAAAATTAATTGTGCGTAAACGCCACATCACTAGAAACGCCGCATCGCTTGAAATTTCAATTTAAAACACTTAAACGCCGCGGCGTTTCTTCCGTAAATTACAGTACTAAAATCTTTTTTTTTTTTAAGAACTCCATAATAATAAAACCAGATTTTAACTTATTATTATCATTATTTTTAATCTGGAAAAAAAGTCCCTTTTTTTTCCCTTTAAAAATAACAAAATTATTTTCAGAGGTAATTCAAGAAATATTTTCGTTTTTCTACGCCCCACCAGTGGCCGAGAGGTTCTGCTCTCAAAAGCTGGTAGACGGGAGGTCCTGGGTTCAAACCCAATCGTGCCCGTCGGCCTAATCGTTCGGAGTTTTCTTCTAAACTTGGATTTTTGTGCGTAAATACGGGTTAGGTTCCGTTAGAAAGACCACCACGGAGGGCATCTCCGCCTCTCTGGGCCCATTTCGTAGATAATTAGCTATCATAAGCAACACAATACACAAATTTTTCCACAATATTTTTTTTTTTCATGTCAAAAAGTAAATGTAATTGTTGTGCTAATTGCATACATTTCTGGCAAACATTAAATACCATTTATCTCAGTTTAATTTTTTGAATTGCAGCAGCAGATAATAGGTAAATTATCACAACAGTAACTTTGAGAGAACTGGATGTAATATACAACTAGATCCATTAATGGCATTTTACCTTCTAAAAAATATGTTATTATTATTTTAAACAATAATTACTATAAGTAATATAAAACTACTGTACAAAAAGGCACACAGTAATTTGCTCAAAAATATTTATTTTAATCACTGGAATCAGAAAATCCTTCAAAATCAGAAGTTTCCGAGTCCATCATAAACAAACCAATAATATCTCTATTTCCAAAGACAGAAATAAATAATAATAGCATTTAAACAGTAAAAAAACATTACAAACACGGGAAAATTCTTTAAATTTCATGGCATAGCGAAAAAATTTTACAAATTTCGACGATTTTTAAAATTTTTTCGGGTTTAAAAATTACAGAAAAATCGCGATTTTCCATTTCTTTTTTTAAAAAAAATCTTTGTATAGTCCGCACCGTGTATAAGCCACAGCGGTTGTTCCAAATGTTTTTTTTCTTGTATAACCCGCGGGCTATACACCCGAAAATACGGTATATATTTTTTGGTATCAAACGACAAAAAATCTTTATTTGGTGCCCCTTCGCCTTCCACTCTGGTGCCCGGGGCACATGCTCCCTCTGTCCCCTCTAGTTTCGGCCCTGATATATATACATATATGAAATTTGGATAAAGTCTCGCAGCTGGAAAACTGACCAAAAATAAAAAATAATAAAAACTGTAATCAAAATAGAAAAGTAAACACTAATACAGTTGGAATTCAACGTCAGCACTTCTAAGCCCCCCCCCCCCCAAAAAAAAAAAAAAATCATTTAAAACTATTAAATTGCAAACGAGAAATTGTAAAAGGAACGCTTCCATAGGTTTAACCTTAGCATTCCAGTTTCTTCGCGTGAGTAGTGAAGTCTCACGCGAAAACATTTGCACGTTCATGTTAAACCTACAAAAGTGTTCTTTTCAGAATTCTTGCTTGAATTTTAATATTTATTTTTTCATATGATACCGAGGTCGATATCTAACGATGTCTTTGTATTCTCATAATTCATATAACTATTACATTAAACGCCTCAATACTACAACTATCATAAAATTTTTGAAAATAAAATCTTCATATACGGAATCCGGTCCTTAAAGAAAAAATTATATATTTTTATGAGAAAGAATATGACCAGTTATACCTCCTAAGATGGAAACCTGTTTAAAGCAGAATATATTTCGGTTCGGTTCTCAAGGTTTTAATGAATCCATATTTGAAAAATCTGATTACGTATTTAATGATTACACACTTAAAATTTTCAAAATCTGGCTATTGGAGATTTATTAAAATAATTAACGAGGGTTGGGGCAAAATATGCATGAATTTTGCCCTCCCTCCCGAAAGGCTAGTTTTGGCCCTCAAACACATAATTTACTGCTACCAATATATAGAAGTTGACATACTAGGATTAAATCCGTGGGAAACATATGAATAATCGGGGGAGAACTACGTTTTTCACGGTTTTTAAAAAAATTGAAAAAGTTGTCTTACTTTTGAAATGGCGTACTGCGCTTGCTATTGGGTGTATAAAAAAATTGTAAATATGAAAGTTGTAGAGAATTTTGACCTCTTTAATATTGTAATTGACAAAAATTATGCTACTGCAACGGCTATTGAGATATTTAAAAAAATCGAAAAAAGTCCCAAAATTTTGTTTTTCAGCCACAGAAAATTTACCCTTAAGAAATTTTGTTGGAAAACTTGGTTTTTCCATGTTGGCATCATTATAAACAATTCAGAAAAAAAAAATCTTCCCGATTTTTTGTAAGGTAACCCCCCTTTTTTTGTACATTTCTCCTGGACTAATAGGTGCTGGTTGCAAATAGACCAATATTTTTCAAAAATACTAAGAGCTTCAGTGAATCAAAGAAATTATCAAAAAAAATATAAGTTCCAGTTGGTACTGCTTGTGTAAAACGAGCCACTATTTGGCCTGATTCCCTAATTTCAGGAGGCATATTAGATACCACAGACTTCTTGTTGTCACCATAAAGTTCAAATTCATGAACAAATCCAGATTGTCCAGCTCTTATCCACATTTTATGTCTCCACTTGCATGATTTTGTTTTACCATATACACTTTTAGAGAATACTTACCTTGAAAGGTAACATTTGTTCATTCACTGATTGACATTGACAAATCTCTTGTTCGGCTACATCATCAAAATTTTGGTTCAAATGATAGGTCAAATTTTTTGCAGATGGTCATACTCAACATCTTTTAGGGATTTCTCTAAAAAAGAATCATTTTAATGAAGAACAGATAGTATATCTTCTCAACAATTTACAGGCATGACATCTGCTACTAAATGTTGTCGATTTTCTGGAGACATTTAGTCGACCAATGTCTAAAGCATAAATCCACAACAGACATGAAAAGACTAATGCCTAAAAATACTTCCATTTCATTAACCATGATTTATTTCATTTTTGTGCGATTTGATAATCTATATCTATTAGACTCAAATGTCATAATTTACAAAGTTCGTTATAAAACATTGTCTTGAACATCTGAACTGGTGTTTTAGCAAGTAAAACCTTATTTTTTGGCTTCAGTATATTTGGTAAATGAGTTTGCAGAGCAAGTGTTTTCTTTACCCATTCCCATTTTTAAACACATCAAAATTATATTTTAAAATTTTCCCTGTTCACACTCATGACGTCAACTTCAGTTGACAGAGTAAAATGTCATAATGCTGTGCATGGCGTCCACTGTAGTGGATATTATATAAAACCTTTCATAAACAAAAAAAATTATTTTTATACTTGTTTTTCAATTGTCTATTAGGCCAAGACATCTAAAAACAATAATTAATGAACAAAGTATAATTTAAATAATATTATAGGTTTAGAAACATTTTAGTTCATGCTGAACAACTTACCCTCATTCTGATGAGATATACATATTAAGTCTATCTCTAGAAGTAAGTTAACCGTCTTGTGGCACCATCTCGATTTTTTCTCTGAAAGCATGAATGTCAAAAAGTAGCATAAGCCTTTAAATAGGACTGTGAATAATATAGGTTGGATAAGAAAAAATTGGCAATTTTGTCCCCTGTAGTGGACAGTATGCAACAAAGTGTTAACATTGTTATTCGGATTTCTCGGTGTGGAAGTCTTCCTAATATTGTTGTGAGCTGCCTCATAATCATCAAGTTCACTTATAAAATTGGTAACCTTAGTGAACTTAGGCAAATCATCTACAAAATGTTCTCTCATTTCAAATGGTAATTTCTTGCGTATTTGGTCAATAACCAAAATATTTTTTAAATCCTCATAGGACAAAATGTTAAGACCTATTAGCCATTGTTCCAA
The DNA here is from genome assembly GCA_963932465.1 of Maratus speciosus. Classification (NCBI taxonomy): domain Eukaryota; kingdom Metazoa; phylum Arthropoda; class Arachnida; order Araneae; family Salticidae; genus Maratus; species Maratus speciosus. The sequence continues at coordinate 340,715,516 of OZ010796.1, forward strand.
AATATTAGTAAGTTCGAATAAAAAATCTCTCCACGAGGCCAAATTTTCTTTTCAATGGGAAAAAATTTCTGCCTAAATTATTCCGGACTGAGCTTTAATCTTTTGAATAATAACTGTTTGACAGAGTCATAATTATCTGACAGTACTTCCTTTTTGCGACCTATTATGTTAACTATTTCCAACGGTAACAAACCTAGCAAAAAAATAACCTAATTTTCCATTTCTACACTCAGATGCTTTATTTAGCATTCAAATACGGTAAGATAAATACTGATTTCTTCCTGGTTATTATACTTCGTAATTAATTTCAGAACATCAGGGTTTTTCATCCCGCTACTAAACATTGAAATTTCTGTCTTATTTTTCTCAGTTAATTCTAATTCTAGTTTTTTAAGATCATAGACCTGTTTTTCAGCCTCTTCCAGTTGAAATTTTTTTATCAGCCACCTCCCGTTCACTAACAATGCCCCCTAACAAATTTTTGACAATGTCTTCATTATAATCCTCTGATTTTGTTATAATATCTGCCAACTGGGGCTTGGTAGAGCTCTCTGAGGCTTCTAAACCTGATTCCGGCACTACCGAGCAATAGATTCCGTCAAAACGTACAAAAGAAATGTTCATAAAGTTCAGGGAATGTTTATTTCTCATCCCGGCTCCGAGCCTCCAAAAATTGTAAGATTTAGGCAAAGAGGTAGATGAAAAATAAATAGATTCATTATTCAACTTACAAATATTTAATTACTAACTCTTGATTATTCATAGAATACAAACACTTAACATGTAACTCTTGATTATGGGGATTCTAAAATATTTACAATAACAATATTTAAAAAAGAATTAAAGGTAAAATTTGGATCTCCACAGATCCCATCATGAGTAAAAAGGGATATTGCCCTGATCATAAAAAAAAAAAGTGGTCGGCAGAGATGATCTCTCTCTGACCAATGCTAAAAAGCCTCTCTCCTCTGTACCCAGATATCTCCTGCTCCATCCTTGAATTTTCTGCTTAGATTTCACTATTTGGCTGAGATTTGACCTCGACCCGTGAGCACGGTTCCTCTGGGCATCTGCTCTGTGGCAATGTCTCGCCCACCACATAGATAATAACAATAATTACAAAGAAAATATGAAATGTAGAAAATTTTTCAAGCTTTAAAATTGTAAATTATTTTTCAGATTTTAAATGTGTCTAAAGAAATAGACAAGCTACCGTAATTTTGGGAAGAAATGTTCCATCCATTATAATTACCACTCCCTCAAAAATTGACATCGTTTTGAAAAAAATCAGCATAATCGCCGCAGTCAAAAGGGATTAATTTGCTTTACTATGGTGGCAATAACATACCCAAAATATCCCATAAATACAGCTAAAAAACTGAATTATTAAACCAACTAAATTATTAAAATAACTAATTGTTTAAAAATATGTAGGATTAAAATGTTTACAATGTAGAACCGATTATCTGGAACTTCAAAATCAGTAATTTTTTCCTGAAACTTTACTTTAAATATTAATATATATGTATATATATATATGGATATATACTAGAGTCCTGCGTTTGTCAGATAAAACCCGGCATGAATGAACATACTTTAATATTGGTTTTAAAAAAAACTTCTGAAATTATTATTGAATAAAAAATCCAAAATATTTTTTAAAGACTGTGCTAACAGAGGAACATTATAACAAACTTTCAAATTCATTAAAAAAAATTCTAAAATGATTATTTAATAAATAATAAAAAAGATTTAAAAAACCTGTTATCGGGTTGTCATAAGAACGAAAATTACAAAATCTCACACTTATTATTTATTCAATAATAACAAAAGATTTAAAAAAATGTTCTATCGAGTCATCATAAGAATGAGGATTTTAAAATCCCGCACTAACAAGAGAATGAACAGCGACATTAAAACTTGTTTAAAAGATAAACTTCCAAAATTACTATTGAATAAATAATCAAAAAGACTTAAAAGAGTGCACTACTGGACTACTGGGTCATCATAAGAACAGCAATTTCAAAATCCCACACTAACAGGTATCTTTATGACACAGACTTTAAAATTCATTTTAAAACTAAACTTAATAAATTATTACTAATAAATAATAAAGTTAAAAAAAAAAAAACTGCGCTATTGGGTTGATGTAAGAACAGGAGTTTCAAAATCCCGCACTAATGTGGTATCGTTATAACGGAGCCTTTAAAATTCATTTAAAAATAAAATTCCTAAATTATTATTTAATAATTAAAGAGGTTTAAAAAATCTGTTATCAGGTTATTATAAGAAAGTTAATTTCAAAATCCTCCTAATGGGAGATCGTTATAATAAAAGTTGAAACAATCAATGGCATTAATAAAGTCTTTCCTTTCTGATGGATATATTAGTGATTTGTAACTGAACTAAAATGTACCACCAAATGAGAAATTTCAACTGTGAAATTCAGAAAAACCGGCTTTCCAATACTATGTTTCTACAGTGCAGTGCAAGTAAAGCAAGCTTCTACTGTCCTTACCTCTTACTTGATTCACCATATTTCCGCAAAAAGGATGACTCATGATGTATTGCATTCCTTGATTTCACTTTATTATTGGCAACATTGCGACCACAGGGGGAAAAAATCGAAACACTGAATATTTTGTTCAAAATGTTCATAAACGCCGCATTTCGGAAATTAATTTTTTAACTCGTAAACGTTGTGGCATTTCTTTCCTAAATTACGATAATAATGATTTGTCTCATACTCTTTATGATTTGTAAAATTTTTAATTTTCAAAAATATTTCAATCCATATGGGGTAATCCAGATGTGCCAGTAATATACATCATCGAAAGTTTTTGATTTATTAAAAAAATTAACCAATAAACATTGTTTTTTTTTTCCCCACAAGTCTTCTTTGAATATTTTACAATATTGGTTATTGTTGACAATCTTTATCAAAACAGTCAAGAAGTTCTGCTCTTTTTCAGGGAAAATTTTTACTGAGCAAGTTAAGAACTGGTTTTATTTAAGTTATATGTTCTGAATTTTCTTGCAAAAATTTTACTTTTTTATTTTGATAGTAACAGGAAACTTTGAATTTAAGTTTTAGGACGACTAACATCCATTACTGGAATGCTTAATTAGTTAATTTCCAGTAATGTACATCTCATGTGACAATTATTAAAAATGTAATTTAAGTAATGGTCATAGTGTATAAAATCTTCTAGATTTTACTACGTAATCAAATTTAAATTTTAAATTGCACTCACCAGAATGTAATTATAGAACAAAAATTTTATAGGTACCTGTTTTTAATTAATTTTATGTAATTAATATTTATTTATTTATTTTAGATTAAACTAAATTATTATTGTTTTTAAACTCTAATTTTATTATCTAGCAATCAATCAGGAAGCAGAGAATAATGTTCAGGGACATAAGAAAAGGAGAAGGCTCAAGCCCTCCTTATTCAAATGAAGAGCATTTTGTTCAGTCACACAATTTGTTAAAAATCTGTTACTTTCTGTCTTCAATGTTTGATTATTCATCTCTGTATGTAAGAGAATACTGTAAAAATTTATTACATTTATTGTAAAGAAACTAGCAATCTTCATGTCAGGCACCTCAAACGTCAAATCTGCAGTTTTATTTTTAAATCTCTTTGGTAGTTAAAACATTTAACACTTTTTTTTTTTCATATTTGTATTATCAATTACTCTAAGTAAATATATCAAGTACTTTCAGGAAATTTAATTGATGAGAAATTAGATTCTGGTCACTGATGTTCTAAAACACTTTTCCATTTTCATTTTTTTTTTTTTTTTTTTTTTACTTGTCCCTCCCACTCTGTCCCATTGTCTCAATAATATCTCTTCCCCCCCCCCGGGATTGCACTGAAAGCTAGGTTCTTGGGACGGTCATCTGTCTCAAAAATATCATAACTGTATTTCTCTTAAATTCAGTATTTAAAATTTTCTGTCTAAAATAATTAAATTATTGATCTTAAGATAATGACAATAATTAATTTAAACAATTAATTATTCTCATAAATACTTTATTAATTATTGATATCCTAATTGTTTACAAGGATGATTTGAAACGTTTGTGAAATGAAACGGAAAATGAGAAGTCCTCCAAAATAGTCATTTACAGTTGCTTTTACTTCTTCTTTCATGGAAAATCTTTTCCACTGTGAAACATTTTAGTCATGGGAATAGATGGAAGTCAGAAGGAGCCAAATCAGGTAAATAAGATGGATGTAGCAACAGATCATGCTTCAGTACATTCAATTTTCCCATTGCTACCACACTTGCGTGGGAATGTGCATTGTTCTAATGGAAAATTATCTTATTCTTAAGTTAACAAGGTCTTTTTTCATAATTTTTTTATCCACTTAGTCTAGAAGTTTAGAGTAATATTAATCGTTTATTGTTTGGTCCTTTGGAAGATACTCAGTAATATTCCTTTAGCATCCCAAAACACTGAGGCCATGGACAGTTCTTTCTTTGTTGATGCAAAACCACTATGCCTCCATTGTTTTGATTGCTGCTTGGTCTCAGGAGTATAATAGTGAACCCAAGTTTCATCTGTTGTAATAAATCGATGCGTGAAATCTGTTTTATTTGCATTAAAATGGTGTAGACTCTCTTGACAAATTCTCATTCTAAGATGGTTTTGATCCATTGCCAATATGTGCGGCTGTCATCTTGCCAAATACTTTTTCATCCCTAATTCCACGAAGAGGATATGAAATGTTCTTTCATCTGAGATGTCTATATCTGTAGCAATTTCGGAGACTTTAATTGACAACCCTGTATAAACATATTGTGGACTTTTTGATGATTCCAGGCATTGGGGCAGTTTTTGGTTGTTCACTGCACGGGTCATTTTCTAGGCTCTTGGAACAATGTTATGTGCTGTCATCCACTTACGCACAGTCATAAATTATGGAGTAGTCTCCTAAAGGATCCTGCATATTGTTATGGAATTTTGGATGCCTACCAACCTTTGTTAACAAAATATCTTATAACAATGCATTTTTCAGTTATATCCATTTTGTAACATTCACGTAACTAACTTTATTCAAAGCAATCCCAAATAGATTACTGCTTAACAGAACTATGTCTAATTTTTTCATTGTGCACAATACAGTTGGTGCTATCTGTTGCATATATTTTATTCCAACTGATGGTGCCATTTGATTCATTTCTCAAACTTTTCAAATCACCTGGTAAAATTGTGAAATTCTAGAATTTAATAACTAGAAATTTTTTAAAGATGTTTATTTTTAAACTTATTAAAAAAATTTTCTTGTAACTATTCTCAATATAGCCTTAGTTTACATTATTTACTGGTGAGTAATTAAAGATCATGATAGTTGTCAGCGATAGATTGCTGTGCACTTTAGTTGTCTTCCAATTTTTATATGGAGAAACTGTGAATGTATTAGGCATTTATGTTATGGGGGGGTAGCAATTTTACATAAAAAAAAATAATAATTTATACACTGAAAAATCAGGACATTGGGCTACACTCATTGCAGTACACTACTCACTAACTGAATACATTATCAATGTGTGAAGATTGCTGATAATTTCAAGCTACTGCCTTTTAAAGCAAGCCATGTGATGGCTGTTCATTTGCATATTACACATGCTAACCATTCTTCTCTTTAAATTGTTCTCCTTTCACTAGACTGTGTGTACATTTTTTTCCTTTTAACAATCTCTTAAAAAAAAAAAAAAACTTGCAAATTCACGAGGTTCAAAAAAACTTACTATCATTGCTTTCGATGTGATGTCTCTCTTTTTTCTTTTGCATTTTTCTCAAAAATTATGCTTTAGAGGTGTAGACACTAAGTATGAGGTGTAGGCTCTAGACACTTTTCATTGTACTCTGATTGAAGATTCTCATTCTGCAAAGTTTATGTGAGGAAAAGATGTCCTGTGTTACAGGAAGAAATCTGTTCAGTAATGAGTGTAGAAATAAAGAATTTCTAAATTTTGACATTGTTATTAAAATTTGAATTCATTAATATATTTTTGAAATATTACATCTGTACAATGTTACAATATGTTTTATGTTATAAACTGCCTCCTTTTTAGGGTTACATACTTAAAAAGTAAAAACTGAAACATTATAAGGTCACTCCTGTTTCTGTCTGTCTGTCACAGACATTTTACTCGTAAATTATGGAACATAGAAAGTTCAAACTGCAGGAAGTAATAAAGACTATTAACCCACATATTTATAGATTATTAAATATTCACAAATATATTTAGGGAAAATGTAGTTAATGGGCTAATTAAGTTACTTGAAAAAAAAAATATTTTCTTTGAACATGGTGTAGGGTATCGTGTGAAAGCTTTCGTAACACTGAACTCAAAAGTACATTTATTTTAATTTTAGGTATTATATTTTCAGAGATATCATTGAAAGTGTAGTGCAAAAATATGTTCCCTCTCCTCTGTTTAAAAATCTAGTGTATCTAAAATTATGAAAAAATTGGATGTGGTAGATGTTAATTTAAACCTTGCAGGAAAATTATAGCAATTACCCTTGGTCACATAGTTTTTGAGATAAACGTATTTTTCTGTTGCACACAAATTTGGATTTGCAGGCATTCAGCAAAGGTGTTGAGGAGCACTGGAGGTACCTATCATAGCATAAGTATAAAAGCATTCTTGACAATGATTTTCAAGCAAAATAATCGGTGATCAGCCGAGATATTAACCCTTAAAGACACGGACGGTTTGGACATACGTAATGACAGGGGCAGCATACTCTTTGTGCCATCGACTTTTAAAGCCTTGATAACAACTTTCAATGATAGATTTGTGTAACGCACAATGCCCAGTAGCAGTGTAAGAGCAATAAATGTCAAATTGTTAAAAACAGACTAATTTAATTAGAATTAATCACATAAATACTATGGGATTCGAGACTAGCTTTCATTGAGCGAATCTCTCAATATGCCTCCCGTGTCTTTAAAAGTTAAAAATCTATCTCGAAATATGCAGCACGGACCAAGGTGCCATTGCAACTTTGCGACCTCTTTTCGAAGTGCACTTAGCACAATGCCAAGTTTAAACTTTGGCCAAGGGATTTGTTTTAACTACACTTTAAAAACAAAAGATTATGACAATGCTGAATTCAGTTTTATGAAATGCCAAATGAAGTTTAAATATGCACTACTTTTATTGTAGTATTGAATTAAGTTCATCCTAAACAGATTAGGATAAGATTAAAAAAGAATTATACAGAATAGCAATATTTGATATTATTTAGGCTTCATATCTCCTTGAAGTTTTATAGTATACCCATTCATACTTTTCTAGTATATACAGCCTTACCCAACCCTATGTTGTATAGTTTTTTTTTATAAAGTCTTATTATTCTTTTAGCAATGATTTTTTTTAATACAGTTAATAATTCATGCATTTATTGTACGCGGAACCCTCTGAGCATCAGTAATACTCACACTTGACCGTTTATTAAGAGGATGGATGTTATCTACTTTTGTAGGGTTCTGTACTTAAAAAGTAAAAACGGAACCATTATAAATCACTCCTGTGTCTGTCTGTCTGTCAGCCACAGCCATTTTACTCGTAAACTATGGAACATGGAAAGTTTAAATTCGAGGAGGTAATAAAGATCATTGAACCACATATTTTCAGATTAATAAACATTCATAAATATAATTAGGAAAAATGTAGAGGGGCTAATTATGATACTTGAAAAAAAAAACTTTTTTCTTTGTATATCGTGTGAAAGCTTTCATAACACTGAACTCAAAAACACATTCCTTTTAATTTTAGGTATTATATTTTCAAAGATATAGTCGATAATGTAGCACAAAAATATGCCCCCCCCCCCTCCCATCTAATTCCAAATCTACTGAAACTAAAATTATGAAAATATTAGATGTAGTAGACCTGAATTTAAACCTTGCAGGAAAATTATAGCGATTACCCTAGGTCATATAGTTTTTGAGAAATTCCCATTTTTCTGTTACACACAAATTTTGATTTACAGGCATTCAGAAAAAATGTTGAGCATCGCTGGATGTACCTATCATCACAGAAGTATAAAAGCATTATTGATAATGAATTTCGAAAAAAATCATCGGTAATTAGCCGATATTAACCCTTAAAGATCGGCCAGTTTGGACATATACAATGACAGGGGTGGCATACTCCATGCCTAGTTAATAACTTTTAATGATATATATGTGTAATGTAATGTTCAGTAACAGTATAAAAGCTGTATGATAAGTACCTGGCCTCGGCCAGAGATGGTGCTACTAGCATTTAAAAAATGATTTATTTCACAATGGTGACCTTTTACAACAAACTTGGCTAATCGCCAAGTTGCTATGTGGTTTAGTTTGTGAGTGGTAGCCATTTCAATAGAACAACTTTGGTGATATTTCAACAATGGAAAAAATTGAATATCGACCAGTGATAAAATACCTGTTTTTGAAAAAGAAAACTAATGATGAGTTTAGAGCGGAACTCAGCAAAGTTTATGGGGACTCTGCACCTTCGTTATCAACCATAAAATATTGGACAGCTGAATTCAAATGCTGCCGTACAAGCATTTTTGATGAAGAACATCAAGGTCATCCAACTGAGGTTACGACATCAGAAATGATTGAAAAAATCCACGATATTGTGATAAAAGATCGGAAAGTGAAGGTACGCGAGATTGCTCATACTGTGGGTATCTCAATTGAACGGGTGCAAAATATTTTAACATCTCATTTGGATATGAAAAAGCTTTCGGCAAGATGGGTGCCGCGATAGCTCACTATTGACTTTAAACACACTCATGTGTCAATTTCAAAAGGAATGTCTGGCAAAATTAAAGCACAATCCAAATGATTTTTGGTGTCGGTTCATAACAGTTGACGAAACATGAATTCATCACAGTATGCCAGAGACTAAAGAATAGTCCAAACAGTGGGTTTTCGTGGACAACCTGCGCCAAAAAAGGCTAAGGCGACTTTATCTGCGAACAAAGTCATGGCTACAGTGTTTTGGGATGCACGCAGCATAATTCTTGTTGATTACCTTGAAATGGGCAAAAAGATTAATGGAGAATATTATGCCAGGCTATTGGATTGTTTTGACCATGTTATGAAAAAAAAAGTCCACATTTGGTGAAGAAAAAAATTCTCTTTCATCAAGACAATGCGTGCATGCACACCTGTGTCGTCGCCATGGCAAAATTCCATGAATTAGGATACGAACTGCTGCTGCATCCACCTTATTCACCAGATTTAGCCCCTAGCGATTATTTTCTATTTCCAAATATGAAAAAATGGCTCGGTGGGGAAAAAAATTGGCTCTAACGATGAGGTTATTGCTGAAACAAACACCTATTTTGAAGGTTTAGAGAAATCGTATTTTTTAGAGGGGATACAAAAAATAGAAAAGCGTTGTGCTAAGTGTATCGAACTAAAAGGAGATTATGTTGAAAAATAAATCCCATTTTAGACATAAAAATACATTTTTCTTGTCAAGGCCAGCTGCTTATCATACAGCCCTCATATATGTGTAATGTAATGTCCAGTAACAGTATTAAAAGCAATAAATGTATAATTGTTAAAAAATACTAATTTCAGGGGTCTCGTGACTCTAAAAATTAGAAAAAAGAAAGACCATTTTCAACATTTAATGTCTTAAAATGCATATGATTTTAAAACACAATTTTAATTGGGATGAAAGATATAAGTATGTTCTTTCATTTCATGTATTTAAAAAATTGAGATTTAAAAGATTCAGAATTAGTATTTATAAGGGGCTCGAAACTGTTAGACATTTGTCGAACAGAAAATTGGCATAAGAGTTTGCAGGATTACAAAATAAATATTGCAACTAGAATGAAAATTTTAGTGCTTACTTATACCCTGAACCTAAATAAATTTGTATTTAAAGCATTTTTATATTTTTAATGGAATGTTGTATTTAGCTAATACAAAATTTTGAAAATTCCAACAGTATAACCACCTGAAAAAATATTTTTTTGAACAATAAAATGGAAATTTTAGGTTCAGTTTATACAGACTAACATGAAATATATGTTTTGAAAATTTCATGAAAAAATATTCAGAAGTTTTTGAGGTATCCTTCGCGTTATGCCCAAAAAACGACATTTGGAGAAAAATGACTTCAAAGTTTCAGAAACGCCGCTTCAGCTATTAAGCAATTATAATTATAAAAGTCATAACTACTGTTCTAATGGGAATTTCAAGGAAATAATTATGTCAAAATGTTCAGAAAAGATAGAAGTTTAACATCTAAATAAATTAAAATTTCTAAAATTTTGAAGCTTTAAGAGTCCTGCGACCACTTAACCCTTTCCGGCGTCGAGTAATTCTGTTTATAAACTTGTGAAATAATGGACTGACACCAGAAATTTTAAACGAATTTATTAGAAAATACGAACTTGCTTATTTTCCCATGCATGATAAAAGGAAAATTTTAATTAAATATTCTTGGTGCCATTTGTCTGCTTTGGAATTAAAATTATGTATCCCTTTTTTAAGGACACAGTCCTTGAAAGGTTTAATTAGAATAAATCGCATAAATACTGTGGGATTCGCAACTAGTTTGCATTGAGTGTATCTCTAAATACGCCTTGAGGGACTTTAAAAGTTAATTGAAAACCTATCTGGAAAAACGCGGCACTGACCAAGGCGATGTTGCAACTTTGCGACCTCCTATCGAAGCGCACTTAGCACAATGCCAAATTTAAATTTTCAACAAAGGTTTTGTTTTAGATACACTGTAGAAATAAAGGTTATTACTAGGCTGAATTTAGTTTGATGAAATGCAAATGAAGTTTAAATATGCACTGATTTTATTGTCATCATAAACATATTAGGATAATATTAAATAATGAGTTATACAGAATAGCTGTATTTGATATTATTTAGGTTCCATATCTCTTTGAACTCTCATGATATATCCATTTACACTTTTCTAATATGTACTGTTATACCCAACCCTACGTTGTACAGTTTTTTACAAAGTCTTAGTATTCTTTTAGCAATTTTTTTTTTAATAATACCATTACAAATTCATATATTTATTCTACGGAACCTTCTGTACACGAGTAATACTCATACTTGACTGCTTATTTTTTAAATAATGCTACAGATTTTTTAATACTCCTTTTTTAAATTTTTTGCATGCATTAGTGTTGTTTTAAAAGAGAGCTCTAAACAAATTAATCGAACACAAATATATAAATAAACTGCCAGTAGTTAGATTTTTAATAATCTGCTGTTTTCAGTTATTATGGACTGATATAATCATATTTTTTGAACATTTTATTTTACTTCTGTGTTTGTATCTTTTTGGCATATTATTAAATGATTTTAAGACAGAAAATTAATTAACCAAGAAAATGCAATTCCCATTTTACAATTTCATAATTTTAAGATTTATCTTCTACAATTTTGAATATTTTTTTTCATGCTTTTCTTGAAAGTATGTTCTATCACAATAGAAATCAGAATTTGAAACAGTTAATTAATTTAAGGGAAAAAGAATACTTGAAATGTCGCGATATATGTAAAAATACATTAAAAATAATTATGAAACATTTCTATTAAAAAAAATTCTTTATATTATTGAAAATCCAATCCTTAATTTTATGAAATGCACCTTAAGAATCATCCAAAACAAATAGCAATTGAAAAGTATATGTTGAGGTTTATACATTTTGATCATACTGGGTGATATATGCAAAAAACACAAACAAGAAAAAACAGAATTTGAAGATTGCAACTCTGATATATTTAAAAGAAAATGTATGCAATAAAAAAGCCCTTTTCACATGCTTTTAATCATTGGATCTGTGCTTAACTTTACCAGAATGTACTACAGGTAAAAACATATTAAGCAAAAGATTGGGAAATTTCAATTTTGATCATTTGTCTCAATGTGAAAGGTACTGAGTCCCCTTAACTGTATCAGTTTCGTTGCAGCATATTCAACTCAGATTCTATAAAATGTTCAATATTTATTTTACATTAGAAAGAATTTCTTAGCCCTTATTTAATAATTTGTTAAATGGATCATATTTCTTTCAGGTATAGAAATGAATTTTTTAGCGTTCATCACCTATCTTTTAGCTCATCACTTTTACCTTTTTTTCCCCCTCTATTGGTTATTATTTTACTGCTACTTTTTTATTGTTTAACAGGTTTGGTTTTAGCAGCAGGGCTGCCATTTTCAACTAGAATGTTGTTAAAAGCAACTATTTACAGCATCAGGTGACTAGCTTATTTTAGCCCAAAACTCTTCAAAAGCGACTATTTTAGTGAAAATTCAGAAAAAATAGATTATTTTCAGGTGTGTCAACCTATAGGAAAAACTTTGTTCCTATCAGTATCCATAATCAATAATCTTTAGCATAGATGTTTTTAACATATGGAATGAAAATAGATCATGAATTTAATAATAAAAAAAAAATAGTGTGAATAAAATTTTTTCTATATGTTGTGCGAGGCTTGTATTTATTTTTTAAATCTCTAAAAATCTCCATTTCAAATACTTTTCTAGCTACATGTAATGCAAGGATGCCAGTCATCCAAATTTTGGTAGGAAACTAATAACTGTTGGTTTGGCTCTCGCCCATAGTCTTTTATAGTGTATTTATTCTAATTTTCTGTTCTAAAAGAAGGTAATTTTCAAACAATGTATGAAACATATATGATTCACTGTAGATTTGCTCACTGTGCTCTGTGAATCTTATTTGTTTCCAAGATTGTATAAATGTTTCATGCTAGAAATTTGAATTAATAAATGAACTGAAATAAATGCTACTTAGATATGAAACAATCGTGTTTTCTATCAGAATAACAGATTTAAAAATGATAAAAATAATTCAAATATTTAAGAACAGATTTAAGATGTTAAGAATAACAATTTAGAATATTGTCTTTGAAAAAAACCTTACTGTAATCTCTAATTTCGCAACTGTCATGGAAAAAATCCTAAATTTTGTCAATTGGTCGCAAAAAAATCATGAATTTCATGAAACAATTGCATAAAAAAAATTGTGAATTTCGTAGATGATCACAGAAAAAATAGCAAATTTCATCAAATGATTGCAGAAAAAATCATGAATGTTGTCAAAAAAGTCATATAAGAAACCACAAATTTCAACTGTCACAGAAAAAAAATCATAAGTTTCATCAGCCGCTTGCGAAAAAAAATGTCAAGGTTCGTCAATCACTCCCATAATAAAATTGCAAATTTCATCAATTGCTTGAGGGAAAAAAAAAAATGGCGAATGAACACTGGGAAAAAAGGCAATTTTTATCTAGAGTTCCTAGCAGCCATGCAAAATAGGGAAAGCATAAATTAGCTGTGAATTATAAAAAAGAATTTCTGCTCAAATTCTTCATCTGTTTGAAGAATGATGTGGATAAAACGAAAGTATCCATTGGAAACAACACTAAAAAAAATGAAACCATTGAAACAAAAAATCATGGTTCTATTTTGAAATTTGTTTTGAAAGATGTTTTAATGGCTGAAATACTGTGGACAAGGATTTTAATCATGTCATATATATCTTATAATAGTTTCAAACATGCAGCAGAAGTTTTCACACTTATGTTATCTGACAGTGACATTTGAAAAAGTTTCTTTAAACATCTCAAAAATGGCATATTTTAATAACTTTCAGATTAGCTCCCCTTTTTTACAAAGAATTATTGGATAATATTGGCAAGGATGTCAAATTTATTACATGTATGAATGAAGCTCTAAAAAAATCTCAAAAAAAAAAAACCAAATTGATTTAATCATTCGATTTTGATCAGACAGCTCCAACTAAGTGCAGGTGAGATTTTAAAATTATATTTTTCTTGGCCATTCTACAGCCCAAGATTTGAAGGAAAAATTTATTCATGGTTCTGCCAATTTGGATTTATCAAATCTTTTGCAAATTACTAGCTTTGATGGACTTAATGTTCATTTCAAGTGTTTGAAAACTGTTCAGGAAGAAAGGAAAATATCCATTTTTTAAGTGATATCGATAACTATAGTCTTCACATCATTTATAATTTCTTGTCAAAGAGGTAATGCAATTGTGCCCATCAACCTAACCGTTCATAGTTTTCGTGGTTTTCTTTGAAACTGGGAAATCTTGCTTAAATATGGGTTAGGCTCCCTTAGAATGACCCCCAATGGAGGGCACTCCCCCTAGGGCCTATATCCCTCAAGTAGATAATTTGTTGTCAAAATTAACCCAACCCAACTCAAAGAGGTAATAAAGTCCCAAAGTGGAAATTAAATGAAATTCTTGCTACAATCTACCAAATTTTTAAGGATAACCACCACAAGGTGTGCAGATTTTATCTCTCTAACACAAAGTAATGTTTTTCTTTTAAAATTCAGTCAAGTCAGATGAATTGAGGTAAGTGGAAAATGAAACATGTTTTTTTATTTTGTTTATATAATGATGTATAAACTGCACTTTTGTGATTAACTTGTTTTGATTTATATATTTATGGAGGGAGGTGGTTTAGTTATGATACTGATTTAAAAATATATCGATAATTGTTTTGATGGGAAAATTATTCATCCCAGAAAATACCTCAGAAGATCTTTTTTCAAAATGTGTATGAACCCTGGAATTATCCAAGTTATGGCGTTATAGTTATACAAAAATGATATTTAATATTCTTGCATTATTTGATTTATTAACTCTACATTTAGCAGGGGGGTTATATAGTATAAAATTGTACAAGTTGACAGGTAGTCATTTTCTTCAACTGAACTATGATGAAAATGCAGTATGTTTATTACAGAAAACACTATAAAACATTTTAATCTAAGAAATTTTGGAATGTATTTATTTTATATTCATGACCATATAGTTTACAAAATTAATGCATAAATGTTGTAAAAAATGTCGTTAATTTTACTTTCACATGTGATTTCCTCTTTTTTTTTATTTCCGTAGTGGCATCCCTGATTAAGAGGAATTTTGTGAAGGGAACTTAATAAGGCCCAAAATTTTGCCTAGATCGACCCTTGGCAGTTCTTCTTACCAACGTTATTATGTCAGACCTGAGTTATAAATGCCATTCTTCTCCCTGTTTCCCTTTGATCAAAAAGAGAAATTTAGAATGCATTGGAACAGCTCTCTGTGGCCATAAACTTTCATTTTTTTACTAGCTTACCTACCAAGCGTCACCTGGGCCTGTGATAATAACCTTAAATGTACCTAAAGTCAGTGTTATTATTTTATATTTTTAGATGAAAATCTTTCCAAACAAACTTAATGTAGGAGATCTGACTACTTTCAGCAGCATCACCCTCAAATTTATGATTTTATATTTTTAGATGAAAATCTATTGAAACGAACCTAGAGTTAGGAGTCAAACTGCCTTTGGCAGCACAAATCTTAAAAAACAATCAGAAATCACGAAATGGAGTAGAACTTTGAATAATAATTTTTTTGAAATAGTAAATATATTTTTTTTTAAATACACCATTAAAAAAGAAAATTTCTTTGTATTTTTCTCTTGGAATGGATGTGAGTTTCAAATTGCAGAAAAACAGAAAGCTTCAAACTAGTGTGAATCGAGGTCCAGTGATGGTCGAGGTCCAAAATGTTTTTTGAAAGAGTAAATATTAATAGAAAAAACAAATGTTTTGCTTTTATCTGCATTATAATAACTGCACAGAAGCATTCTAGAGATGGACAGGGACAATAAGCAGAACAAAGGAAGCTTGCCAGTTTACAATATTCATTATTTTTTTAAATTAATACCTAGGCTATTTATTTTTCAAAAATGAAACATCTGGGCCTCAAGTATTTCAACCTGTTTTTGTCTATCCTCATGCAAATTTTTAGACTTCTGTGTGCTGTAGATTTCCCTAGCCATTGCAGGCACATAACATCTGTTTTATTAATATAGATTTATCCTATTTATTAATGTTTTTGTTCAGGCATCGCTATTTTGTAGTCATGACATTAAAATGAAAAAAGATTATTTAAAAGAATTTTCTAACTTTACAAATATTGAAGAATAGATTTCAGTAGATTCAATTTATAGGTCGTCATCAAACTTGAGATTGAAAAATACAGGTTTGTTTTATGAAAATTTACTCTCTGAAAATGATTTCATTCCATCAGTCATTATTTCTTATAAACTTATGCTTATTGGCATGAACATTTCACAATACTAGTTGAAAATGAGCTCATTCATGAGTATGAAATGAAAATAATCAATCTTTATTTTGCCTGCAAACAATAGTTCGTGCAGGAATCAAACACATACTAAGGATCCAACAATGTAGGTTGTTGCCAACCTTTGTACACAGTTGCTCAGAAATGAGAGTAATGTATCTGATTATACAGGGTGTCCGGTCTCAACGGTGTCCAATAGCTAATTCCTAAACCATTAGCCATAGACATATAGTTCCAATTACAAAGATGTTTTAAATGAGGTAAAGAATTATTTTTAAAGCGACTTAGATCAAGAAAAACATTTATTTAAAAATTACGAAATTTAAATTTTTATACGGTCCCCCGGTCCTATCAGTGATATTTAGTAAACTTTTCCTATTTCTCTAAAAAGTATGGCAAAAAAGTCCCATTCACCTAGCACTAAAATTGACCGAGTTATGACATTTTCAATTTTATGACTTAAACCACTTTTCTGTAACTGAAAACAGATGAGTTGGACCAAGCTTTCAGGGGTCGTACACAAAGTGCTTAAAGTATTACAAAGGGCGTCCACTCCAAACGATGTTCAATGGCTAATTCCTAAAGCGTTAGTCAAAGACGTATAGTTCCAATTACAAAAAGATTTTAAATAATGTAAAGAAGTATTTTTAAAGCAATTTAACTGAAGGTGCTGCCCCCGTATAAATATTACGGTAGCGTTAATTTTTAGTAATTAACTTTCAGATTGGTTAAAATAATTGAAGAAGTGAGTTTCAAAACTCGCCTTATCGAGAAAATCAAATTTTGGGAAATCGCGTAAAACCTTTAAATGCATCCATTGGTATTCATTGAAAATTTGGAGATTGTAATGCTTGATTGGTACATTTATTCCAATAGAATAGATTGATAGAGAGACACGATGTTTTAAATTTCGGATAAGGCGAGTTTCGAAACTGACATCTTTAATTGTATTTTGACCTTTTTTTTTTTTTCTTGTAAGGAAATGAGTGTGCTTTTCTTGATGATTTTATTTTAAAAAGTTGTATTATTTTTATAAGCTTTTAACTTCGTTCCCTTGACGTTCCCTTAACGTTCGTATGTATGTCTTCCTAATTCAAAATTTGTATTCCAATTTTAACTCACTTCCAAATATCCGATCAAGATTAAATTTTGCATAATTATGTAAATCCAATGACAATGTAATATTAATATGATTTTAGGTACGTACCATTTATATTTATTTTACAGGACCACTCCAAAAATTTCGTATACATTATTACCTACAAACAGAAATTTAAAAATTAAAATCAGTAACATTTATGAAAGGCACTAAGATTCACAATGTAATTTTTCCAAATGAAAGTGCATTGCGTTTATATTTTTTATACAGTGCCGCACAAAGGATGTCAGATACATTACGATGTATGAGCAGGGATTGCTTATTATACATTTTGATGATATTATACTTTTTTCAAATTCAACTTTTTAGTTCTTTATAAAAACTTGTTTGAAAAAAATATTTTAGAGACCAAAATCAAAATGCAATTTATACTTGCTAAACAAAAAATAAATATTAAATGGAGTGAAAATTTTTCCTGTTGGACAAGGAAAATGAGGTAAACAACTTTATTTGTGCAACAGATGTGCCAAAACACTTGCGGCCTCAAATCATGCACATACAAGTACTTTCTAAGGTTTAAAATGCATATTTTTTTTCCCAACCATGTTTTACCAATTTGTAATCTGATTGGCCAGAGGTTTCGGCGTCAAAGTGACTCATCTTAGCGGTATTCGTGCTTGGCAAGTGCATAGGCAAGTGTTTGATGGTAAAAGTGATTTATATGCTTTTGAAACTTGCTTAGTGAGAAGTACGGCAAAAAAATATATATAAATTCTTAAATATTAAAATTAATAATTTAACATATGTTTTGATTTAACAGTATTTTCCCCCTAATTTTTAATTAAAAAAAATAACTGCTGTAATGAATATTTGCTGAGGGGAGAGACAGTGGAATTTTCAGAAGGGGTAATGTAAAAAAATAATTATTATTTTTTTATCATTACAATAAAATGACAAATGGAACAAGATCTTAAAAAAAGAAAAGTTAATTAAAAAGAGAGAATGTGGGCGGTTATATGATGTACGACCTTTAATGATAAATCTGTGCTCTATTAGAACAAAATATTAAAATATTGTAACAATTGTGTTATGTTTATTTAAATCATCGAAGTAATCGCACAGGTAGAATCATATAATTCAAATAATTGATGTTTAATGTAAAAGAAAATAAAAGTGATATGAGGATCATTTTCAAAAAGGGACATTTTAATTTCCTTAACATATTCAGAGCAGCCATTCAAATGTTATGTATAAAAAATATACGCATAAAAAAAACAAAAAAAAAAGTTTTAGATTAGGTAATCTATCTATGTATCATTTTCTGAAGAGTTGTGACTGTTGCTTTTATAATCATTTAAATATATATATATATATATATATATGTTTTTTTTACTTATATTTTTAGTACAAGTTGTATATTTTGTTTTAATATGTCAGAATGAACAAAAATCTCAAAATATAATTGTAATGTTAATTTACTCTCAATGTTTAATGTTAAATTTTATATCTGACGATTATTTTTATTTCTAGTAAATTTGTGACTGACACCTATTCTGCAGCAAAAAAGTTACTCCAACTTTAAACATCTATTACTCGGTCAATTTTAATCGCAGAGGAATGGGACTTGTATTATTTGTCAGTACAATAGGGTATTTTTCCTAAATATCACTTATAGGGCCTGGGGACCGTATAAATATTTAAATTTCATAATTTTTTAATAAATGTTTTTCTTGACCCAAATTGCTTTAAAAATACTTCTTTACCTCATTTAAAACATTTTTGCAATTGGAACTATATGTCTATGACTAATGGTTTAGGAATTAGCCATTGGACACCGTTGAGACCGGACACCCTGTATATTGAAGCCTAAACTTAGGGCTGTTCAAGTGTCCCCAGACTATTACACTTTGTCTTTCATCTGTTTAATCTATTGATTACATTAACGATGCACAAAGGATCACTACATTGTTTCTGACTTTGAAACCTCTGTTAGTAGTCCATGTTTTCCAAGCTAATAGCTTCCATTCCATGTAAAAATATTAGGAAGTCTTGCCATAATACCATTTGAAGAATGTTTTTGTTGAGGTGTATTTCTTTGGGTAAAACACAGCTTGTATATATTTACATGAAAAAATTTATTACACCACCTTATTTCTTAGAATTTTTTAGTATCTTTTTCGAAAGTTAAAGTAAATTTCTTGCTAAATATTCTGAAATTAAAACTTTCATTTTCTGCCAAGTCATGCAACCTATAAAATTTGTGAGAAATTTTGTAAAATACCATTAGTATCATGTTATTGTATTAGAAAAGGTATTTGTTATTATTTTTTTTATATATATAGTACTTCTGTCTATAATAAACCAAACCGAAAAATGAAGTTTTAAAAAAGTTGTTCTTTTTTTGGTCTCACAGTGTTTCATGATTAATTAATGAAGCATTTACCGGGTGTCCCAAAAAGGACTGACTGATTTTAAAATTCAATAACTTGCAAACGGTGACAGATATTTAAAAAATTCTTGTAGGAGGGTTATGCATAAGGCCAAAAGTTTTTTTACAGTGATTTTCAATTTTAGTTCGAATTACAAACAATAGATGGCGCTGCGATCAATAGACACTAAATTCAGGCTCGGTTTTTGGTACTTCGTGGCCCGGATAATACATTTCCATCTCCTTTTTCCTCATGGAACAAGATAAAGGACCAAAAATCGAGCCTGTATTTAGCGACTATTGCTTACAGCGCCATCTATTGTTTGTAATTCGAACTAAAATTGAAAATCACTGTAAAAAAAACTTTTGACCTTATGCATAACCCTCCTGCAAGAATTTTTTAAATATCTGTCACCGTTTACAAGTTATTGAATTTTAAAATCAGTCAGTCCTTTTTGGGACACCCGGTATAATAAATTATCATTTAATCATGGTGAATGCTTCATGTAATGGTAAGTTATAAGTAATGCAAACTGTATTTGTGCATACATTTTTAAATATGTATGTCTGTACATTTATATATCATTGTAAATTCTTATTTTGTCATATTTCAGGAAATGAAAGATGTTAAAAGCTTCCTTGAGAAGGTGCTGCCGTAATAACAATTCTGTGAGATATTTCTTCACATATGTGAAAAGATATATACTGGGTATTTTTAATTAGTGCAGACATGTCTTTGAGTTATTATAACCATCTCAGTATATCATATCTGAGTCAGTTTAGAAGGCATTAAAATATGAACTTGTTTAACAAAACTATTCATGATTTTAATCCTTTCTTTCTATTCTGTAGAAAATGAAAATATTCCTTATTGTTTAGTGTAATTTTTTGCTGCAGGCATTTATCAATTTTTTTCCTCAATGTTTTTACACCTTCAAATTCACTATGTAATTTGTGTACAGTGATTCAAATGTTAACAGCATATCTTGCAGCAGGAGATATTAGTTTTATTTAACTCAAAGTTCACTTTAAATTCCAAGTATATTATGAAAGTATTAATAAAAAGTAATCATTATTTTATAATTTATGTGTATACTCTTGGTTAATTTCCTACAATTGAATGGTTTTAAGTTTCTGAATATTTTGATAATGTAATTTTGACATGTGGTTGTTTTGTATTGCCAGTTTAATCTGAATATTAGCACTGATACTGCTTAATCTGGAGGAAAAAGTAACTGTGTGCATTTTATGTCACATTCATTCATCGAAATATGTGTGATACATTTTCTGTCTAGAAATGAAAATGGTGGAATTTTTATTCCAGTTATTGTGCCTTTAAGGCTTTGAATGAATAACCAAAAAATAATTTTTTTTCTTCTCAGATTTGTGAAAGTATTTTTAGATCCTTTAAAAAATGGTATTGGCTTTGCATTGTAATTTTCTCTAATTAGTGACATATTTTGTTATGGATGTTTATGTTGATGGCTAAAATTCAGGGAAGAATTCCCATCAAAAATTGTAAAATCCCCTTCTTGAAAAATGCCAAGACAGGAGTCAACATGCTTATTGATCTAGAAAATCATGAAAGTCACAAAGAAAGTTATTCTGCGATTGGGGAAAAAAAAGAAAAGATCATGAGTTTAGTCAATATGCAGTGAACTTTGGCAATTTAATCAAATGTCACAAAAACAAAAAAATACAATGTTCAAACTTTCTCCATCCATAACATAAATGTCTGTATTTATACTAAATTTATTTTAGGAAGAGGAAATAAAACTGCATTACATTTTTTTCATATATATGTGATAATAATTTTTGTTTAATCTTAAAGGAACTCTTGACTTTATCACCGCAACAAATCAGATTTCTTTTATCTCAATCATCATGCTTGTTTATTAAGGAGATTTGGTACTATTTTAACTTTTTTTTTATTTGAGTATTTCATAATATCTTATTGACATATTATTAAATGGTTTTATGAAGGAATCAAGCAAAACAGTAAGTTTGTAGTAAAATTTGAAAAATCTAATTAAAAAAAAAATTAACCATGCTTTTATAATTTTGTAATGTTTTGTTGCTTTTTTTCTTAGAAATGTATTCTATATCTCTAAGGATCAGATTTTCAAAAAGTTAATTAGTGTAAGAAAAAAATAATAATAATGGCTTGAAATATGTAATACAGTAACAATGATTATTTACTTAACATTTTTATTTTTTAAAAATATGCTAATGTTATTCCTGAAAATATTATCCCTAGTTTTAAATGCACCTTAAGGATCACAAATATATATATATATATATATAAGGGAATGATCCAAAAGTTCAGGAACAAGGTGTAAAAAACCTTACCCTGAATAGTTCACAGTACCGAAGCACATCCATCTTCAAAGTAGTCACCTTGGGCGACGATACACTTCTGTCAGCGTCCGTATGACTTCTTGAAGCCATTTTTCGCTGCCTCCCATAAGGCCTCCTGCATTGCTGCTTTCACCTCGTCTGACGACACAAAACGGTGTCTCTGTAAATGTTTTTTCATTGATGGGAATGGGTAAAAGTCACACAGCACTAAGTCCGGTGAATAGGGAGGATGTGAAAACACATTAGTGTGAGTTTTGGTGAGGAACTGTTTTACCAATTGGGATCGATGTGCTGGTGCATTGTCTTGTACAAAGTACCAGTCCCCACTCTACCAGAACTGAGGCCGTTTACGACAAATGGATTCCCTCAAATGACGTAAAATGTATAAATAATGCTCTTTGTTAACTGTTTGACCTTCGGGAATAAATTCTGAATTCACAATTCCTTGAGAATCAAAAAATATCTCCATCATTACTTTCCCTTTGCTCTGATCCTGCCGGAATTTTTTCGATCACAGTGAGACGGGCAACTTTAAAAGTCTCCATTGGTGTTTTACCTAAGCTTTGACAGAATTTAATGTTGCAGTGCTGTTCAAGAAAAGCCATCTTTCTTATGTCGCTGAGCAAAGGTAACTAACTTCTGAAGATAACAGCTGCTTGTGGGGTTCAGTCACATGACATGGGCTAAACCAACCTGGGCAGGTAGGGGAGGTTTGGAAGAATCCATTTCAAGCAGTTTAACTTTAGGTACTTGCTTTCATCGTCTGGAATGGCCATAGTCCCCGAATTTTTGGATTGTACCACATATATAGTGAGAGAATTGAAAATATTTGTTGAAGTTTAATCACTTGGATCACTCTGATCTATAGAAAAAATGCAAACTAAGAAAAATTAAAGATACCAATTCTGAATTTCTTTAAGGGAAATAGATGCAGTAAGAAATGGCTTTTTTTTACATATTTTTAATTATAGGATCTTTACAGCATTTACTAACATCTAAATTTATTTCAAGCAAAAAGTTTGAAAATTGACATTTTTGTGATTTTTGCAAAATTGAAAAATACAGTCTCTCCTTAAATAGCATGTTTTTTCATGCATAACAAGAATAAAAGTGTAAGGGTTTTTTTGTTTAAGGTTAGAAATTTGCATGATTTTAACCTGTGAACATGGATTTAACTTCCAAAATATTAAAAGTTAATTTAGGAATTTATTTACTAATCAGAATTTAAATAACCTGATACAGATTTCAGAAAATGATCTTGAAAAACTGCCAAATGCACGAATTTCGGAAACTTCTGACATGTGACATAGAATAAAAAATAATGGAATTTTGTGTGACATGCCCAAAATGCAGAGAAAGATGAATATTTCTTCTCCCCTTACCGAATATCTGTGTTCCCCCTCCATCTAAAAATGTTTGATGGGAGGCTCCTGTCTAGTTATAAATGTGAATTTTGCCCTCTTGTTTATGTGAAAATTTGTAAAATTGTACCATCCTATATTAAATATATATAATGATACAAAAGTATGTTAAATGAGATAATCTCAAAGAGGTCATTCAAATTTCTTCCTAATTTTATTATTATTTTTTTTAAATAATGGAAATTGTCAATCTTGTGCTATGTATTTATTATGTGATATATTTAAAATGCATTGTATCATTAAAATATGAATGGACATGCAATTTTTCTTCAAATTTTATATTCTTGATTTGAGATTTTTACTTATTTTGTGTGTTTGTTGGAATATTCACTCTTTTAACTGTTGAAAAAGTGCAGTTCCTGTAGGATGTTGTATATCTTATATTAAGAAAAAAAAAATTCTATGTAACTAGGTTGTGAAAATTATTTATTAGACTATGCAGTTATAAAAATCTAGCAGAAAAAAAAAAACTTATAATTTTTATTGGTTAATAATTATATCAAAATACATAAAACTGCAAGCTCAAGTTTCATACTGAATTCTGAAAGAAAGATGCTGCTTCTTTTATATGAAAAAATGTTTGATGTTTCTGTTGTGTTTGACATTTTACACAAAGTAAAAAAGACTCATTAGGTGTTTTCCTGACTCTAAATTTTATATTCAGCTGCTATCTTTTATCTGATGCTAATGTTTTCTGTTCTTTATTTCAAAGAAATTTAATTACATTTGCATGAAATCTTTCTGCATCATGGACTACTGTTATCTAATTAAGCAACATGAATGTATCATCATTGTCTGTATAATTAGCCTATGTGCAATGATAATGGGTGAAATTTATACCCTATTTTTGTGACATTACTTTAATTACTGTATTTATGTAAATTCTTTTAAGTACTTGTGTTTAGATAAATGTTAATTTATCATTAAAAAGTTTGGTATTTTTTATTTCTAGGATATCAAAAAATTACTGAAAAAAAAAATGCAAAACCCTGTATTTTATTATTTTAATTTATTTGTTTTAACAAAGTTTCAAGTTTTTTCAGATAAGATCAACCCTTGCTCAATGAATTATTTAAAAATAGGTTTATCCTGTAAAAAATGTGCTCTAAACTTTATTTTTTGAAAAAAAAAAAAAAAAAAAAAACAATAATAAATCTTAGTTTTAAATAAGTTTATTTTTGTCAAATATGACCATGAGCTCTTTATTTTTCATCAGATATAGCAGCGTAACCAGAATAAATTCTTTAATCCAGTGTTCCTGTGTTATTTAATGAAGTTAAGATGTATATCCTGCCTTCAGACCTGCTGATGCCTTTCCTAATATGCATTAAAATACTGAGTCATTTATATATATCTATAGATTGCAAACTTATAAAAATATTTGAAAGTGTTTGTTTTTCTGCATATTGTATAACATTTGATTAGTATCTATAAAGATATGAAAACATAATGTATTTTACATTCAAGCATAATATTATACATTTGTACTTTATTTCATTTTGAATATTGAAATGTCTTCATTTTCCACTTGTGTGTGAATCAGCAGGCCTAAAATACTTAAAATGTGTTACTGTTTAAAAGCAAATAAATATTTTTTAAAGTCACATTGTTAAAATTTTCATCTTTAAATCTGATATTTTGTGTTTATTATGAATCAGTAGTTTAAAATTTTCAATGAAATACCTCATTTAACTAAGTCAGCAATACCAGTAATGGCTTGTTTAAGTATTGTGTTGTTCATTGTGGCCTCTGAAAATTTTATTTAGAATTCTTAAATTGCAAGTAAAAACTATTTTGAGGTGCATGTATTGTGTCAAATTACCAATCCCTCTACCCCTCACAAAGAATATTGAATTATTGTAATCTCTTATAAGCTACTAAGTTGATATATTGTTTATGCTTAGGAAATTTGCTTGGGTTTTCTTTTTAATATGAAGTTTATGAATTTCATAATTAATGATAAATCTTTATTTATGCAGGGTATCTACACACTCCTTAAAAACTCTTTAAAGTGAAACAGTTTTCAAGGTATATTTAGAATTTCTTAAATTATCACAAAGCAAAGTTTAGTGGCATCAGTGGTTTAATTGAGGTATATAAGAGTAGAAAATGGAGATGAAAATACATGAATAATAATAATACTGCTTGTATAATCATGCATGGTATTCACCTACAAAGGAATAAAAATCTTTTCGTGTTTACAGAGGTAAAGTTCAAGTGATGAGTGCCATTCTAAAGAAATAGAAATACCATATTTTTTTATGTACTATGTAGTTTTTTCTTCAAAATTTACTCTAAAAATCTAGGTGCATATGATACAGGTGAGTATTTGGAATTTGACTGGCCTCTGTATTATATTACCATTAGTCATTACATAAAATAGCTGGCTGACAATTTGTGTTAAAATTTACTCAGTGCAATTACATTGTGCAATTTTGTCACTTACTATTTGATTTTAATAGAATAAAATCTGTTTGAAATATTTTTATTTTTTAATATGTAAATGAGGTGTGAAAAATTAGGGATGTACAGTCGTGGAAAAAAAAAAGTAAACACCCCCTACTAACTCCTAAACAAATAATCGTAGAAGAAAGTTACTGGTACCGAATGATTGGAAATAAAGCCTACTTTTTAATGATGGATATAAAATTTGCTTAGGGGGCCATTTACTTTTTTTTTTTTTTCTTTTTTTTTTCAATAGCTGTACACAATTCTGGCAGCATAAATGAACTTTCAGTTAACCTAAAAACAAATTTTTATGCAATTCGTACCATATGTTTCTGAGAAATAATTTTAAAATGAGCGTATTTTAAGGGCTGTATCCAAATTGAAGTTCGGTTCTCGATTGTTAACCGAGAGAGCACCCTTCTTCATCAAGGCACCTTAAGCACCACTGAAGCAGTCAATGAAGCCTGCTAGATTACGGGATAGCATAAGAAATTTCAAAATATCTAGTCACATCTATCATAGACGGCCCCTTTACTCATCATTTTGCCATTTTTTAAGCATAATTTGAAAACTATTTGAAAGAAAAATGTGAAATTTTTGATTTTCATAAAGGAGGGCTTAATAAATCTAAATCCATAAAAAAAAATTGTCGGTTGCAATTCATAATTTTTTCGAATATTAATTTCATAATTCATATAATAAAATTATAAAAATTGCAAATTCAGCGTATTTATGTTTGGGTATTTTAATATTATTGCTACACAAAAAATTAGCTCATTAGGAGCATAATTTCAGGAGATATAAATAAAAATATGAAAATGTAATTTAACATTAGAAGCACTAAATTTTGAATGTTTATAATTCAAAAACATATAATTTAAATGACTTGAAATTTGGTATCTAGACATAGTCTGAACGACAGATTTGAAATATCTCGTTAAAATTGGGTATTGCCATTGAAAAAAATGAAATTTGGATTTGTTTTAATATGTAGATGGCCCCCTAAGCAAATTTTATATACATCATTTAAAAGTAGACTTTATTTCCAATCGTTCGGTACAAGTAACTTTCGACTACGATAATTTGTTGAGGAGTTAGTAGGGGTGTTTACTTTTTTTTCCCCACGACTGTACGTGTTACACAAGGGCACAGCACATACATAAAAAAAAATAACTTTTTTTAAATTCTTGGGCTCCTTAATGACTTATACTTTGGATTCCCCCCCCCCCCCCCTAAAGTCTGTATGAACCTTATGTATGAAATGTATGAAAGAAAAATTTAAAATAGATTGCATGTATCACATTCTTGAAGAAAATAGCTTTACATGTTATGCTTATCCTATTAGAAATTTTCAACAAAGATTGGAAAGACCTATCTTTTTTAACATCATTAATAATTTTCATGTATATGTTATAAAAGAAAAAATGTAGATAAGAATATAGTTATATACTGTCTTGTAAACTTGCATGCTTATTTTGCCATTGCGATGCTTTAAAGATATAATAAAAAAAGAGAAAATAAATTATTTTTAAAAATTAATCTTCATTTTATTTTTAATATATTTTTGTTTTGCAAATATGATAGGATTAAGTCAATGTATATAATGAAATAAGTTAGCTTTGTTAAATATATTTATGAATAGCACATTTTAGTTTAATGAAAGCTCATTCATCTTGTTCACACACAAGTGTTTATGTTTTAAATGTACTCCATTAATCCAGATTATAGGTATTAGCATAAACCTCATTAATTTTGGACTGCTCTGAAGTAATGAGGTCAGTATTTCAAGTGATACTGTATTAGCAGGTTTACCAGCCTTATTAACACCAATAATGAGGCTATTATGGTGTTCAATCGCAAGTGTTCATCATAAAGCATTATAATTTATTAATGCTATCACTATTAAATTGGACCATGTTAATGTTTAAAGGAAAACATTTTAAAAACTTTTCTTATTATTTCTGATATGTTAATTATCTTGAACCTCACAGAGGTAGTACCGATGTCTCTTATAGGTTATTATGTTTCACATTTCTAAACTTTTGGTACATAGTTTGTATTTTTTTTTTTGTCAAATCCAACTTTTTCATATTTAGCTTCCTAAGTTTTTTTTCAGTTTTACATAGGTTATTATTAGTGGTTCTCAAATTAATATTTACCTCATTTTGCTTCACACAATAATGTGAAATATTAATTTTTAAATGTGTCATTTTTAAAACTTTCATATAGCACTAAATTAAATAATAAATTATATATGCCATTATAGATAACTAGGCTAAGTTGTTAAACATTGGCTTTATTTCCATGGAAAGGTAGGCTAAGTTCCTGTAAAAAAAAAAATACAGAAAATCTCTCGTAGCCACATTATATTCTTTGTTTAAAGAAAGCAAGAACTTCTAAGTAAAATTGAAATAATGAGCTATTCTTATAAGAAGACAGTCACTTTTGATATTATACTTTTAGTTTAATACTTCTTTTGATCAATTTTCATAATTTTAAACATGCAACTGTTTTAAGGGTGGCTCTATTTAGAAAAAAAGGACATGATTGCAATAAGGGTCCTTGCAGCTTGTGGTGGCATTTATTTGAGAACCACTGAATATTAATTTATTCTAATGTATGGTTAATGAAAAGACCTTTTATAATTGTTTTCTTTCTAATTTTGTACTTTGTGTAAAAGTGCTTTACTTTAACAAAAATAAATTAATTTTTATCAAAATTTGTGTCTATGAAGTACTGTTTATGTATGTATATCCTGTTGTGTAGGCATACACTAGATAATACACTGGCTTTCAAAATGATATGAACACCCAGTTTTTTAAGTATAAAAAAATGTTACAAAACAAACTAATCAATGTTAGAAATAGAACAAATCGTTTTATTTTATAACAAAATATAATTGAAACAGTGATTTATACATAAAATAAACTGCATTTTCCCATTTTGACGTGTTTCATAATGATATGAACATTGGCCAAAAATATAGATTAATAGCCAGCGTATGAACCAGATCTTTTAATTAATGTAAAAAGACAATTAACCATGGAGTGCACCAAGCTTTTTAATGTATTTTGATCTATTTCACTCCAGTGGAAAATGATAGCAGCTTTTAATTCTGAAATTGTGGCATATTATCTTCCATTTGCATAAAAAGCTCTAACAAGTAGGCTCCATAAACTTTTTATTGGATTTAAATCAAGAGAAACAGATGGCAATGGAATTACATGTACACCATTATTAATAAACCATTTCCAAGTGCTGTTTGCTGTGTGGATGGATGCATTGTTTTGTTGGAATGTCCAGAAAGGTCCGGCAGTTAGCAAATGGCAGCAAGTTTTCTTAAAGTAGATCTTAGTAAGGTAATGCACTAATTCTGCAAGGGGGAAATGCAACGGTTCTTATCATGAAATCCAAACCATGAGTGAACCTCCACCCTGCTGCCATTTTGAAAACGTTTCTGGTTTCTTGTGCAGATAGTGCCAATAAGAATCAAAACCGTTTGGACTTTCCAGATTGAACTTTTTTCATCAGAAAATATTACTCTTTCATATTCTAACTTCCAGGATATGTGATCTCTTGCCCAATCCAGGTGATTCTGCGGGTGCATTTTAGTCATACATGGTTGGGGCTTTCATTTCTTGTACCTCATCATCTTAAACCTCTTGACTACTCTTAGTCCAAGAGCCAACAGCACAAAAACCTATGTTATCAATCACAAGAAAATCTTTATTTTACGGCAGAGTAGAAGTAGGGGAATCTAATGATCCATGTCTGCAGGAAGCAAAGTGGTGCATAAGCCAAAAATTAATACCACCAGTGATTCACTCGTAGGTTTATCATTGTGTTTTCCTGCTCCCAGTCTCCATGTTTTCATACCTTTGTTTGTAGGATAAACACAATGATAAACCTATGAGTGAACCACTGGTGGTATTAATTTTTGGCTTATGCACCACTTCACTTCCTGCAGACATGGATCATTAGATTCCCCTATCCCTACTCTCTCATAAAATAAAGTTTTTTTCTTGTGCTTGATAACATAGGTTTTTGTGTTGTCGGCTCTTGGACTATCTAGACAAGGTACTATTTGACACTGCTATCAGTATATCTCTTGAAAGTTCACCTAAAGTTTTTTTCCCATTGCTCATTCTTTTTATAATGTCTCTTTTTCCCTTTTGGACTGCCTTGGCAGATGTCCCGACCACTTCTTTGCTCCATAATCCTCTTTTAATCAAAGAAAATTTAATATTACACCTGGAGATCTTTTCATTTTCTTTGCAATAGCTTTGGCTGAAAGTCCCTGATCCTTAAAAGCCACAATTTTTCCTTTCTCAAAACCACTTTTACAACCCATACGTCTAGAACTCACTTTGCGATCAGGTTTGGAAATTTCCTAGTCTGCGATGCAAAATATCTTTATAGGCTAAACTAAATTTCATATTTCGGTTTCTTCTTTTTGAAGTGGCATTCAATATCCCTGTACAGTTTCCATGCCCATTTAGTGATAATTTCGATCAATGTTCATATCATTTTGCAACACCATTTTTTTTTTATATACCGTAATTTCGGGTAGATACGCCGCGGCTTATACGTGTTTAAAAGTTAAGTTTTACCTTTTGCGGCGTATACGAAGTAATAACGATTTTTTCCAGAAAAAAAAATAAATCAGATCGTGTACCATTACAGAGTGAAAATCTGAAAAACAATATTAAAAATGCTTCATGGATTAGAAATAACAATCATTAAAAAATATCGGGAAGTTCTTTTTTATTTCATTAAAAAGGAAAACTATGCATGGTTTCTTTCTGCATAACGAAGCGTATTACTCAAAGATAATGATCTCATTCTGATAACGTTCAACTTCCCGCTCCACCCAAACACAGCAGAGGAGTTGAATAAACAAACTGCAGATAACTCTCTTCCTTTTAATAAACTAGGGGTTTTGGGGAGTGCTGTAATTTTAGGTAGCTTTCTTTACAAAAAAGCTACCTATTGCAGCCGTTCGGAGGAAAGCAATTTCAAAAAATTTTGGTATATTTTCATCGATCATGACCCCCAGACCCCGAAACCACCCTCCGTTCAAAATTGATATATATATATATATATCTGACCTATGTCACACTGTAACTCCCGTAATTATGAACAGATTTCGATGTAATTCGGTGTGTACATAGTACATACCAATGTCTCGACCGAGTTCGTTGGCCAGCTTCATCCGACGTTTTGTTTCAAAATGGCGGCCATTTCAAATTTTTAAAAAAATTTTAAACTTGAAATGTGGTACCAAAAAATTAAAAATGGAAAAATATTTTTTTCTTATGTATTTGACCTTTATACAAAGATTCCGGAGCAGTTTTTGTTTCGTCTATATCTTAAAAAATGGCTGAGTTATAGCATTTTGAATTTCTAGCGTGGCTGACATTTTGAAACGTCCTGAAATTTGTCACGCGATAAAAGGCGTATTTATGAACCGATTTGGATGTAATTCGGTGTGTACATAGTACATACCAATCTCTCGCCCGAGTTCGTTGGCCAGCTTCATCCGCCATTTTGTTTCAAAATGGCAGCCATTTAAAATTTTTTAAAAAATTTAAAATTTGAAATGTGGTACCAAAAAATTGAAAATGGAAAAATATTTTTTTCTTATGTATTTGACCTTTATACAAAGATTTCGGAGCAGTTTTTGTTTCGTCTATATCTTAAAAAATGGCTGAGTTATAGCATTTTGAATTTCTAGCGTGGCTGACTGTGGAAAATTATTCCCAAGCATTTTTCATTTCTATTTTTTCATTAAACAATTTGTAAAGTCTACCTGAACTCGACAGCACGATATTTTCTTTTCTTTTGCCGCCTTTCGGCGTTTGTTTACGTTTTTACCGCCACGGTTGGATGGTTGCGTATCACGTTTCGGTCGTGGACCGTATACGGCAATTTTACTTGCGATCGCATTCGCTAGTATTCATTTTTTTTTAAGATAAGTATTTAAATTTAATTAACATGTAAAATCATCTTTTTAAGTCATTTTTATATTAAAGTAATTTTTCTAAAGTCATCGTAATATTTATTAAATGTTATTCAAATTATAAGTAAATGTTAAATATCTTCCGACTTATGCAAATTGCATAGGCGATTCTGATTGGCCGATAGGTTTTCGTCCTGATTTAAAGGGACAGCGATTTCATTTTTTCTGTGTGTGTGAGGTGTGCGATGTCTGAAGGCTGACTTATGGTACTATCTGGTATGTTTTATGAAGTGTCAGCGAATATGTATGGTATATGGCTGAATACCGATATAATTGTGAGAACTTAAAATTTATTAAGCATAATGGTTTAGTTTGAAGACGTTTCATCAAAAAATTGTTAATTAAATCGGCGATAGAGTTGTGGATAATATATTTTAAGTTACTTATGTCGTCGAATGATGCAGTGTTCTCGAGTTCGGGTAGACTATCGTCGCAAGTGTCCATTAATTTAATCCAAGAACGAAGTCACGTTCATGTACAGCAAGCACCAATAAATGTAACCTTCTTCTGTTCATCATTTTGGCTCATTACTGTAAGTACATTTTACACTTACCTTATCCCTGAAACATCATATAATATATATAGGATTCATGAAGTTGCATATACTTCAACATATTCTTATTCAAAGTTATTATTTTAACTATATTTTCAAAGTTTCATATATAACTTAAACTAATTTGTCAAGTCACTCTGCTGGATTTTTACGTGGGAGGGGCAAGCAACCACCCCCCCCCCCCCTCCCCCCCAGCAGAGGTTATGGGCCCAGAAGCACTTCAACTGCGGCAAAGCTAGAGAAAAGTATTTTAAAATGAAAATGTTGAAGCTAATTAATGAAGTGTTTTTTTCAAGTATCTAGTGTATGAAATATTTTAATGTTTATATATATGTGCATGCAAGTTTTAGTACCATTTCTATTTATATTTTATATCTATTTATTGTTTTAAGTAAAAGTAAGTAAAATGGCTACTGCACCAGATATAGTAGTATTAAGTAGGGATAACTATCAAAGTTGGACTCGTTTTATAAAATGCACATTGCAAACTGAAGGTTTGTATACCTGGGTGAATAAAACTGAATGGCCAGATTATACAGATTTGAAGCCCCTTGATAAGTTTAAGCTAAATCAGTCAAAGCAAAGGGCAGCCGGAATTATCAAAACGTATGTCAGTCCTGAAATTGGGTTAACAATAGGTCATTTGGATGATCCGTCGGAAATATGGGAAACACTAAAGTTAAATCTGGAAATCCCAGGAAGAGCATTAAAATCGTTTCATGTAAATGAATTTAGGAATTTAGAAATTAATGTAGATGAAGATATCCCAACTTATATTGCTAGGTTTGAAGAAGCTTATCGTCGCATAGTTGATTCCGGGGAGGAAGTTGCAGAAAAGCATCGTTGTTACCAATTAATAGAAAGCCTACCAGAAAATTATGATTATTTAATTAGGGAATTAGACCGTTTGCCAGAAAAAGATTTTAAATTTAAGGATGTTAAAGAGGAGATTCTAAAGGAATGTTCAAGGAGGGATTTGAGAGAAAGATTACGAAATGAAACCCTCATGGCTGATAGAACCACTCAAATGTCTGAAAAAGTTTCCCCTAAGTCTCATTCTCGAAATAAAATAAATTTAAAGTGTGAAGTTTGTGGTAAATATGGCCATTGGGATAAAAATTGTAGGAAACAGAAAAGTGGTGATAAAAGGGATAAAGTAAATTTAGATTCATACGTCGCAGAATTAAAATGTAAAAGTAATGATTTATGCAATGTTTCCCCCCTTGCTGGGAGTGGACATTGGATTCAGCATCCACATCTCATGTCTGCCAAAATAAGCATTTCTTTACTTATCTAAGTGAGCCACCAGAGGGTGCAGTTGTTAGGATGGGAACAACACCTCATAAAGTTAGAGGAATAGGAAAAGTAAGTTTTAAATTAAAGGAAAAGGATAAAGTATCTATTGTAAATTTACATAATGTGTTGTATGTTCCTACCATTCATAAAAATTTAATTTCCATGTCAAAGATGGATAAAGCTGGTCTCCATGCCACAATGGACAATGGGTTTAAAGTATTTGATAAGCATTGGAAGTACTTATATACTGCCACTCTAAAAGATAATTTTTACGTTCTTAAAGCCATTAAAAGTTATGACAAAACTAAATCTAATGTTAAGAACCAATATTTAGAGCTTGCTGATCAACCATCTCTTTCTGATAAGAATAAATTAAAAGTTTCTACTTGTACTAAATCCGTAAATCAAGCCTATAACATTAATTCAAGAAGTGCTCATGTAATACAAGATAATGTCAGGGAAGTAACTAATATACAAGAGTCAAATCAAAATTACAATTTTACATTTGCCAGTGAGCGTAACAACATCATGCTCTGGCATGAAAGGCTAGGACATAGTAATGTTGATATAATTAAGAAAATGTTTCGTGAAAATTTAGTTCAAAATTGTGGGCAATTACAGGGAAGAGAGACTCCGTGTGAACCGTGTATTCTAGCTAAAAATACTAGGTCAACATATCCTAGATTAAAGAAAGTTCGCTCAAAAGAAATGTTAGAATTGATACATAGCGATGTATGGGGCCCGGCTCCAGTTACATCAAGGAATGGGCAATGGTACATACTTACTTTTATTGACGATTTTAGTCGAAGAGCCTTTTGCTACCCGCTACGCTCTAAAGATGAAGTTTTCCTGAAATTAAAGCACTTCATCACGTTTGTGGAACGCCAAACTAACAGAAAAGTCAAAGTCATGAGAACTGATAACGGGTTAGAATATTGCAATAAGCAAATAAGAGATATGTTAGAAAAGATGGGAATCAAGCATGAGAGGACCACAATATATAGTCCCCAGATGAACGGCGTGGCCGAGCGATATAACAGAGTTTTATTTGAAGGAACTAGAACGTTTATGCAAGCAGCTAATCTGCCGCCTAATCTATGGGTTGAGGCAGTTATGGCAGTAAATTACATTCGCAACCGAATATTTCACACAGGCATAGAAGCAATACCGTTTCAACGATGGTACGGAGCTAAACCATCCATTCGTCATTTAAAACGTTATGGATGCATTGTGTATGTACATCAACCTAAAGAAAAACGAAATAAGTTTCAATCAAGAGCAAAAAGAGGAGTTTTTGTAGGATATGGTATAGGATCCTGTGGATATCGCATTTATTTCCCTAAAGAAAATAAAGTAATTGAGTCAAAGCATGTGACATTTGACGAAGCTCAACTGAACGGTTCTCCTGAACGGAAAATAATACATTGCACGTTTGTTGATTTTTCAAATGATGATAATGAATTCTTTACAGGTCCTAACAATTCACCGACAATGGAAGATGATTTGACTGTCCATCAACCGAGTAGCTCTACAACTCCGACAGAAGTTGAGAAAGTAATGCAGCAAGATGAATCTAGATCCGAAGAGAAAATGGAAGATGATGTATCAACATCTGAAGATGAATTAGAAGAGAATATTCTGAAGGAACAGGAAGAAGCAGAAGCAACATTTTACCGATTTATGAAGAAAAGAAAGAAAGGAAGAACTAAAGGTAAAATTGATGTTTATATCTTATCTCCTACTGGTTCCAGATTAAGATCGCAACAAGATTTACGTGAATATTGTAAAATCATATTAGATGATACTGTGGCAAATTTTTCATTAGGGAATACATATGAAGGCCCAATTAAGCTAGATAAGGAACTAGAGAGTGAATTAACTGAAGAAGCACTCCTAACTGAGATAATTGTACCACAAAATGCGACACAAGCAAAACAACTTCCAGAGGCACAAAAATGGAAGGAGGCAATGGATCAAGAGATCCAAACCATGTTAGATAGACACGTTTGGACACCTGTCCCAAAAGTTGATCAAAAAGTTATAGGAACCAAATGGGTTTATACTGTAAAAGAAAATAGTGAAGGAAAGAATTGCATATTTAAAGCACGTTTAGTTGCACTAGGTAATAATCAGAGAGAAGGTTTAGATTACAACGACACATTTAGTCCAGTAATAAATTTTACACTCATTCGTCTTTTCATAGCTTTTTTTATTAGAATATTGAATTGGGTGCATTGTCTTCTTGATGTTAAATGTGCATACTTATATGGGGATATTGATAAAGAAATTTGCATCAAACAACCTGAAGATTATACAATTCCAGGGAAAGAACACTATGTTTTGAAGTTGAAAGCAATCTATGGGCTCCACCAAGCTGGAAGATGTTGGTACCATGATTTGCATAATAAGTTAATTGCAAATGGATTCAGTGAAGTATAAGGGTTAACTTGTGTATACTCTTATAAAAGTGAAGCAATAGTTATAGTGTATGTGGATGATTTGCCTATTTTTGCGAAGAATGGTGAAGTTTTAAAAGAGGTAGTACAGTTAATTGAATCCATTTATGAAGTTAAAAATTTAGGTCCTATTTCAATGTTACTAGGTATCAATTTTAAAAGAGAAGAGGATGCAATAGTTAATGTTAACTGTGAACATTATATTGAAAAGTGTTTAAAGAAGTTTGATGTCCCTGATTTTACTAATATATCTCTTCCTTCTCCTCCTGGATATAATCCTGTTCCAGTTGCTGAAGATGACGAATTTCCCGAGAACTTGCCGTACCGAAACTTACTGGGATGTCTACAGTACATTGCTCATCGATGCCGTCCAGACATTGCTTGGCCTGTTGCTGCACTTTCACAATTTACAGAGAGCCACAACCTGTTGCACTAAAAGGCACTCCTGCGAATCCTGATGTATCTCTCTTCGACAAAATCCTTGGGATTGAAGTTGGCACAATCTGACCCTCCAATCCAGCTAGCTGTCTACGTCGACGCTTCTTGGGCAAGTGACACTACTGATCGAAAATCCTGGAGCGGCTACATTGCTTTCATAAATAATATTCCAGTAACCTGGAGAGTAACTAAACAAAATTGCGTAGCCTTGAGTCCAATGGAAGCAGAAATAATAGCAGCGACAGAAGCTGTAAAAGATCTAAAATTCTTAAACATGTCTCTAATTGAAATTCAGAAAAGTCTTAACTTGGACATCATTACTATTCAACATCCAATGCTCTTTTGTGATAATACTGCCGCCATTTCCTTCACCAAACAGAAAGCTGATACCATAAAGAATCGTTATATTGATTTAAAATACAAGTTTATAAGAGACTGGTATAACAATGGCCTCTTCGACATTAAGCATGTTATGTCAAAAGAGAACTATGCAGATATTTTGACTAAATTCCTCGTAAAGGACTCCTTTCTTAGATTCAGAGAAGTTTTTTTATGGTGATGAACTTTCCACGAAAAAAAAAAAAAAAACCTTTCTTTTGATCCTGCCATTATTACAAAAACTTTTGTAATGAACTTTATTGCAGAAAATCAAAATGAATGGGAAAGAGGGGCATTTTGTGGAAAATTATTCCCAAGCATTTTTCATTTCTATTTTTTCATTAAACAATTTGTAAAGTCTACCTGAACTCGACAGCACGATATTTTCTTTTCTTTTGCTGCCTTTCGGCGTTTGTTTACGTTTTTACCGCCACGATTGGATGGTTGCGTATCGCGTTTCGGTCGTGGACCGTATACGGCAAGTTTACTTGCCATCGCATTCGCTAGTATTCATTTTTTTAAGATAAGTATTTAAATTTAATTAACATGTAAAATCATCTTTTTAAGTCATTTTTATATTAAAGTAATTTTTCTAAAGTCATCGTAATATTTATTAAATGTTATTCAAATTATAAGTAAATGTTAAATATCTTCCGACTTATGCAAATTGCATAGTCGATGCTGATTGGCCGATAGGTTTTCGTCCTGATTTAAAGGGACAGCGATTTCATTTTTTCTGTGTGTGAGGTGTGCGATGTCTGAAGGCTGACTTATGGTACTATCTGGTATGTTTTATGAAGTGTCAGCGAATATGTATGGTATATGGCTGAATACCGATATAATTGTGAGAACTTAAAATTTATTAAGCATAATGGTTTAGTTTGAAGACGTTTCATCGAAAAATTGTTAATTAAATCGGCGATAGAGTTGTGGATAATATATTTCAAGTTACTTATGTCGTCGAATGATGCAGTGTTCTCGAGTTCGGGTAGACCATCGTCGCAAGTGTCCATTAATTTAATCCAAGAACGAAGTCACGTTCATGTACAGCAAGCACCGATAAATGTAACCTTCTTCTGTTCATCATTTTGGCTCATTACTGTAAGTACATTTTACACTTACCTTATCTCTGAAACATCATATAATATATATAGGATTCATGAAGTTGCATATACTTCAACATATTCTTATTCAAAGTTATTATTTTAACTATATTTTCAAAGTTTCATATATAACTTAAACTAATTTGTCAAGTCACTCTGCTGAATTTTTACGTGGGAGGGGCAAGCAACCAACACCCACCACCCCCCCCCCACACTGACATTTTGAAACGTCCTGAATTTTGTCACGCGATAAAAGGCGTATTTATGAACAAATTTGGATGTAACTTCGTTTATACATAGTACATACCAATGTCTTGACCGGGTTCGTTGGCCAGCTTCACCCGCCATCTTGTTTAAAAATGGCGGCCATTTAAATTTTTAAGAAAAATTTAAATTTGAAATGTGGTACCAAAAATTGAAAAAATATTTTCTTCTTATGTGTTTGACCTTGATAAAAAGATTCGGGAGCAGTTTTTGTTTTGTCTATATCTTAAGAAATGGCTGAGTTATAGCATTTTGAATTTCTAGTGTGGCAGACATTTTGAAACGTCCTGATTTTTCTCACGTAATAACAGGCGTATTTATGAACCGACTTGGATGTACCTTGGTGTGTACATAGTACATACAAATATCTCGACCGAGTTCGTTGGCCAGCTTCATCTGCCATCTTGTTTCAAAATGGCGGCCATTTAAAAAAATTTTTAAAAAATAAAATGAGATACCAAAAAATTGGAAAATGAAAAAGATTTTTTTTTGTATGTGTTTGACCTTAATACAAAGATTCCGGAACAGTTTTTCTTTCGTCTATATCTAAAAAAAAATGGCTGAGTAATAGCATTTTGAATTTCTCTTGTGGCTGACATTTTAAAACGACCTGATTTTTGTCACGCGATAACAGGCGTATTTATGAACCTATTTGGATGTAACTTGGTCTGTACATAGTACATACCAATGTCTCGACCAAGTTCGTTGGCCAGCTTCATTCGCCATCTTGTTTCAAAAGGGTTGCCATTTTAAAAAAATTAAATTTAAAATTCAAACTGAGGTATTAAAAAATTGGAAAATGAAAAACATTTTTTTTATGTGTTTGGCCTTGATACAAAGATTCCGGAACAGTTTTTGTTTCTGAAAATTTGTGATTTTTTTGATATCTTAAAAAATGGTTGATTTATAGCACTTTGAATTTCTAGCATGGCTAACATTTTGAAACGATCTTGTATTTGTCACGCGATAACACACGTATTCGCCTATTTCGATGTAAGAAGGCATGTGGATAGTATACATCAACACCTCGACCAAGTTCGCTGGCCAGATTCATCAGCCATCTTGTTTCAAAATGGCGGCCATTAAATTAAAAAATATATATATATTTAAAGTGAGGTGCAAAAAAATTAGAAATTGAAAAAGGTTTCTTTCTTAAGTATTTGATCTTGATATAAGGATTCAGGAGCATTTTTTGTTTGTGTTTACCTTAAAAAATGGCTCAGATATAGCAGTTTCAATTTCTATTGTGGGTGACATTTTGAAAAATCTGATTTTTTGCATGCGACAGCACTCCTATATATTAACCGATTCCGATGTGAGTGAGCATGTTCACAGCAATTACTAAGGTCTCGACCAAGTTCACTGCTTAGCCTCATCCACCATGTTGTCTTAAAATGACAGGCACTTTAAGAAATTGCCGAATTTGGCAGCCAAATATAAGTTACTTTAAAGAAAAGCAGCTTGGATAAAGCTGACTAATTTCGTGAAATTCTCATTCATTATATTGATAAAAATTAGTATTGAATCTCCTATATTCGGTTTCCACTAAATTGAGCTTCGTGTGTTTGCATGATATAAGTTGGCTTTTTTTAAATAAGGATTATGAAAGCTACCTCTTCCTCCCGGCACTGGCCGGAAGGACTTTTCTAATAACTTATTATATTGTAATAAAATGTTGTTACACAGCTTAATTTACTATTATTGCAACTTGCTGAAAATTTGAATAAAATCGGACAATTAATAATGGAGATTTTTTGTTTTCTAATAGCTAAGAAAAAACGGGTTTTGCTTTTCGTTTTTTTTTTCTCTTTTAAATTATTTTTTCTGTTTGCTTGCAGCTCAATAATTTCTTTTTACTGCACTTACGCAAAGTGAAGTTGTTGACACATTTAAGGAATCCTTTTTATGCTCAGTTTTACATAATCGTAGCGTTTTAATAGAAAAGAAAGTAGATTATCTTGCTTTCTTTAGGTGCGCATTTGCGAATGTTTTTTTTTTTTTCGATAATGAATGTATATATTTAATTTTTGTTTATTTTAAAACTTTCTTAGAACATTTTATTTTAAATATTTACAGAATATATCAAATCGAGTACCAATTAATTTCTGTTAATAGACATTAATGTTTACAGTTAGTAGTGAAGAGATTTTCAAAAAAATTCTCTTTATATGTCTCTCCCAACTTTTGCCAATAGTTAATGTTGTCAAAATGATTATTTATCATTAGTTATTTTCAGAATTTTATGTTGCGTTATTTGTAATTCTAGTGTTATGTTTTATATTAAGAATTCCATCAAATATATTTCTACTTGCCGATCCAAGGCTGAAATGTGCAATTGGATAAATTCACAAACCAGAAGTTATTTATTTATTTATTTATTTCCATCATTTGAATTAAATTTAAAATTCTAATTTTTAAAATGGTTTTAAAAAATGTGCGAGAATCTTCAATATGGCGTCAATAGCAGTACGTACACCACTTTCAATAAGTGTGGCTTTTATGCCAGTGCGCCGTATACGATGGACTTTCAGTTTTTTTTAACCATTTTTGGATGTACGGCGTATACGCCAGGGCAGCTTATCTGCCCGAAATTACGGTAATTCATATTTTTAATGAATTTAAAGTTTGATATTTCTTTTACAGCTATGTATTATGTAAAATTACTGTATTTGTCTCGAGAACGGAGTTTTCTGATAACTATTTATGAATTTTTGCCACGATATCACAAAATTACTAGGTGTTCATATCATTATGAAACCCAGTGTATATAAATTATTACATACTCAGGCATGCTACTTTTCCATAAAAGGGCAGATTTCTACTTAAAAAAAAATTGCAAAATTCTGTTTTTGTGAACGAACAAAACCATCAAAACAAAATGGTAATTCCAAATTTATCACCACCCTTCAACTTGTTGTTCAACTCCCAGTTGAGAAATCTTAGGTTGGCAAATCTAACCAATTGCTTAATATTACAAATTCATCGATAACTTCAAAGCTGAGATTAGTCAACCTCGAGTTACTGAACCATAACAGATATTCAAAGGAATCACATGACCTAGTAATTGCCTCTACGAGTTTGATTCTTGCTTGGCACAATTTTTATCTGTTTAATTTTTAAATAAATCTTACAGATGAATTTGGAATTACCATTTTGTTTTGATGGTTTTGTTCGTTCACAAAAACAAAATTTTGCATTGCAGTGAAATTCTTAAAGCATTTACTTGATTTAAAAAAAACTTTTCTTTAATGTGTAAGTTTAATAAACAATCATCTGATCAGGCTAGTAATAGTAAGTAGAATAAAAGTAAATAATGCGATAGGTTTATTTTCTTTTTGACACAAATATTATATATGAAGAAATTTTTATGTATATTTCTAATATCTAATTTTTGTAATTATTTAATTAATGTAGTTAATTACAGATTCAATTTAAATACCTCTGATAAAATTGTATGCTTGGTAGCAAAAAATGAGAGATGATAGGTCTTTTTTAAAATTTCATGTGTAGATTATTACAAAAGATCTTTTGAATAATTTTAGAAGATTGTCGAAAACATATCAAATGAAAGGTGAAAATTTTCAAAAAATCTGAAAAAGTCTCTTTCAAACTTAAAAGGTATACACTAAACTCCCTCAAATCCAAAAATGCCTAAAATTCACACATCATCACAGATGTAAACAATAAAACTTTCAGTTCAGGTGTAAGAGCAAAATTACAGAATTTTTTAGTTTAT
Organism: Maratus speciosus; assembly: GCA_963932465.1. Classification (NCBI taxonomy): domain Eukaryota; kingdom Metazoa; phylum Arthropoda; class Arachnida; order Araneae; family Salticidae; genus Maratus; species Maratus speciosus. The sequence goes on from OZ010796.1 coordinate 340,757,713, forward strand.
CATTCCATATGTATTTTAATATGTAATTCTCGATATGACTAAACTCACGTTTTTTCATGAAGGAAGTATAAATTTATTTGTGAAAAAAATCAAGATATTGCTGATATCACTGGTAATAATAATCTTTTTACCAAATATATTTGTTTATAATGTTAATTCTTGATATGACTGAACTTGTGGTATTTCATGAAGGAAGTATAAATTTATTTGTGAAAAAAATCAAGATATTGCTGATATCACTGGTAATCACAATCTTTTACCAAATATATTTGTTTTAATCAAGTTTTTTTGGTTATTAAGACTGGCTAAACACACGAAACAAAACTTCTTACTTATGATTTTTATGTGAATTAATAGGTTGCCTTTATGAGGAAAGTTTCATTGAATAATTCAAGGAAAAATCTCATCTTTATTATGCATATTTAATTATTATTTACTTGACCTTTTTACTTTTAATAATCAAATCATTTTTTAAATTTTCTTACTTTTTATCATTTTAATTTATTACTTTACTTATTTTAATACAATAGAAGATCTTTATAATGCACTTCTCCATATAACGCAAAACTTCTCAGATGTAAACAATGAATTTCGCAGTTAAAAAGCACCTGCATTTTCACATTCTAAAAATATTGCTATTTTCTAGAGGACTAAATTTGATACATTAGTTCAATTTTATCTCCTAATTTAAGACCTTTTTAATGAATAAAATGCTATTATAATAAACATTTTTGAAAATGTCTAATATAAGGAATGGTTTGGTCAGTTATATTTGGATCATGTTTATAAAGTAAATTTAACAATGTCCGACCTATATTATGCAAAAATTTATAATTTGGATAACTCTTGGTAACAAGGAATGCAGTATAAAGATATTCTAATGTATTTTCATATGTTTCAGACATATTTGTCCATATTTACAAGATAAATTTAATGATGTGATCATATAATGCAAAATTCTATATAGCGCACAACCTTGCATTTTTAGGTTTTCGTTATAAAGATCTTGTACTGTATTTTACTATATTGCAAGCATTCATTGTAATTTCGATTGCATTATTACAATCAAATTACTGTTTAAAAAATGTAAACAAAGCAATGACCAGAAATCTGCAGAACCTCTGGTCCCAAGCTGTGTGGATTTGAGGGAGTCTACTGTATAATTTTAAAAAAATAATTATGGTACAACATATTGTTATTTGTCTATTGTGGACGAATGACCGCATATATACAATACTCAAAAGAAAATTCATGTTTTACACAAATGTGAAGGTTTGGCGAGGGGCTGAAATGGAAGAATTTTTTTTTCTTTTTTTTTTTTAAGAGAGAGATTTGAACTATATTACTACAAAGTTGGAGTTTATAAAACATTTAAAAGCTTCATTACAAATTAATATAATTTTCAATTCAGAGAACTGAAATAAACAAAAATTTAAGTGACATTTATTCAAAATAGCATCTTTTATAATTAACTGTTTCATTTAATTAATGAATCACAAAAATCTTTGTCTAATAAAAAAAAAGAAGCACAATTTAAAATGACTCCCATCTTTTCAGTTGGGCATGTGTAGTTGACTAACGCACTGTTTGTAGTTAGGTTGGGTTATTCAAGTGTATTTCAGTTTTTTTTTTTTTTTTTTTTTTTTTTTTTTTCTCTCATTTCAACAGGTTGAGTTAATGGTGAATTGGATTTCAGGTTTAACAGGGTTAAGCACTTAACTCACAGTTGAGGTTGACTGAATTGCCAGGTAAGATAGGTGAAAAAAAATATGCAAATACTTTGTGTGTATGTGGTGCTGGGGAACAGTATCTTTTTATAAGCTCATAACGATCATTAAAATTATAATTTTCTTCATCATACATACATACTGGTACTACAATCTATGAAGGATTTTAACCTCCTTTAATATAACCTGGCCAGACATTCTGATCCTCGGCCTTTAATTTAAAATTTGGTTTTGTGCTAGGACTTTCTCTACCTCTGCTATCCATCTTTTCCTGGGTCTACCAACACTCCTTTTCCCTATTAATGTACAGTCGTGGGAAAAAAAAAAGTAAACACCCCTACTAACTTCTCAACAAATTATTGTAGAAGAAAGTTACTGGCACCAAACGATTGGAAATTAAGTCTACTTTTAAATGATGTATATAAAATTTGCTTAGGGGGCCATCTACATATTAAAACAAACCATAACTTTGTTTTTTTCAATGACAATACCCAATTTTAATGAGATATTTCAAATCTTCGGTTCAAACTATGCCTAGACACCAAATTTCAAGTCATTTGAATAAGTTTTTGAATTATAAACATTCAAAATTTAGTGCTTCTAATGGTAAATTACATTTTCATATTTTTATTTATATCTCCAGAAATTATGCTCCTAATGTGCTAATTTTTTGTGTAGCAATAATACTAATATACCCAAACATAAATACGCTGAATTTGCAATTTTTATAATTTTATGATATGAATTATGAAATTAATATTTTTAAAAAATTAGGAATTGCAACCTACATTTTTTTTTTTTTTTTTTTTTTTTTTTTTGATGGATTTAGATTTATTAAGTCCTGTTTTATGGAAATCCAAAATTTCACATTTTTTTTCCAAGTAGTTTTCAAATTATGCTTAAAAAACGGCAAAATGTTGGTTTAAGCGGCCGTCTATAATAGAAGTAACTAGATATTTTGAAATTTCTTCTGCTGTCCTGTAATCTAGCAGGTTTCATCGACTTCTTAAGGTGCCTTGATCAAGATGGGGGGCTCTCTCGGTTAAGAATAGAGTTCCGAACTTCAATTTGGATACAGCCCTTAAAATATGTTCATTTTAAAAATATATCTCAAACTTATGGTACGAATTCCATAAAAATTTGTTTTTAGGCTAATTGAAGGGTGTAGAGTTCATTTATGCTGTCAGAATTGTGTACTGCTTTTGAAAAAAAAGAACAAAGTTATGGTTTGTTTTAATATGTAGATGGCTTTTAAGCAAATTTTATCAATATCATTTAAAAGTAGACTTTAATTCCAATCGTTTGGTACCAGTAACTTTCTTCTATGATAATTTGTTGAGTTAGTAGGGGGTGTTTACTTTTTTTTTCCCACGAATGTACCATTATATATTTTCTTTGTACTTCTCTCATCCTTCATTCTGATTAAATGGCTTAACCATGGCATTCTTCTTATTTTAATGATATTTATTATGTTTTTTTTGTTTTTTTGTTATATAGCGGTTAATTGGCAGCTAAGTTAAACAATACACCAAGGCTTTTAGTGGTTCCATACTTACCCGCACACAATATGAATATCAGCATTTATGTTAAACTTATTTTATTCAAATCTAAAAGATAAAAAGAAGTGAAACTGTATTGTACTTCTTGCATATCTGTTTTATTTTATGAGTATCTAATTCGGCATTCAAAATGAAAGATTGAATTTATTATTGAACTCATTTGAATCTGTGTTGCTGTTTTATCTCAATAAATTTAAAAATACTGTGTCAGCCCAGTAACAGAATTTTCTGTGTCAAATTACAACAAAGCAAAATTTAAAAGTGATTTACCAGTGCTGGGCCAAGATTACTATCATAAGAATAAAAGTAACTTATAAAATAAGCAAAACTTGCTTTTATAAAGGAAATAAATAGAATAAGGACATAAACAAATCTAGAGACATTAACTATATTTTAGCATTTTCTTTTAATAAGCCCTATATTTCTTATTACAATGTCAAATTTACAGTATCTGCTGCAATGTTGCACTATTTCTGCTACAAGGTGTATCACTAAAGAAAAATCATAATTGTTTACTAAACAGGATAATTTTCATGCATAGCAGTATTAAAAGTGTAGAGAATCGGTACATTAAACTGAAATAGTCTGTGTTCTTACATTTTCCAAACTAGTTAAAAAGTGTTAGTTTTTAATTTGCTAGGTATGCAATCTTTTTTTCTATCATTCATCATCATCATACTAGCAGGGATGACCAAGCTAAGCTCAGTCAAAATATTAGCCTTGTGTTCAATTCGATATATTATTCTCACTATATCATTCTTGCTGTTAGCCTTTTTTTAGATACAATTAGCTTGACTCATAGTGACCCAAAAGCCCCACCAGTGGCTGAGAGGTTCTGCTCTCAAAGCTGGTAGACGGGAGGTGCTGGGTTCGATCCCAATCGCACCCGTCGTCCTAATCGTTTGGAGTTTTCGTGGTTTTCTTCAAGCCTTGGTTTTCCAAGTGTAAATACGGGTTAGGTTCCCTTAGAAAAACCCTCACAGAGGGCACTTCCCCCATTAGGGCCTATATCCCTCGTGCTGATAATTGCCCGTCATAAATACAACCAACCATAGTGACCCAAAAATGACCCACTAATCAAATTTCCTCGAACATGCAACTTAGTCAAATGGTCTACCCGTGCCTAGAAAGGGTATAATACAAAATTTTGTCAAAATTGTTCAATTCATTCTTTAGATACAATTAGCTTGATCCAAAATGACCCACTAATCATTTTTTTCTCAAACATGTGACTTAGCCCAGTGGTCATCTCATACTCAGAAGCAGTATATTATAAAATTTTGTCAAAGTGTTTTGAGCCTTTTTTTTAGATACAACTAGCTTGACACCTGACCCATTGTGACCCAAAATAACCCACTAATTGAATTTTCTTGAACATGCGACCTAACCCAATGATATTCTTGGGCCTGAAAACAATAAAAAGCAAAATTTCGTCGAAATCGTTAGGGCTGTTTCTTAGATTAATTTAGCTTGACCCAAAAATGACCCACTAATCGAATTTTCTCTAACATGTGACTTAGCTCATTGGCCTTCTCGTAATCCAAAACAGTAGATTACAAAATTTAGTCAAAATCGTTAGAGCCGTTTTTTAGATAAAATAAGCTTGGCCTGAAATGACCCACTAATCGAAATTTCTGGAACATGTGATCTAGTCCAATAGTTTTCTTGTGTCCAAAAATGGTTGGATATAAAATTTAGTCAAAATCGATTGAGCTGTTTTTTAAATAAAATTAGCTTGATCCTGACCCATTATGACCTATTAATTGAATTTTCTCGAACACATGACCTAGCCCAATGGTCTTCTCATGCCCAAAAATGGTAAAATACAAAATTTAGTGAAAATCGTTAGAGCTGTTTTTAAGATAAAATTTACATACACACACAATTTTTGCTTGTATTATAATATATGATTTAAAGGGGGAAAAAATTGCACCAGTGGTAAAACTCAGTTTAGACATTTGCTCAAAGTAAGTCATAAAAATTGTAGAAAAATTATATACACTTCTTATACAAATAGCAGAGCCAACTCAGTTTATTAAATATGCATATTTTGTAGTTTTGTGCACTTTTATATTGTATCGCCAGGGGGTGAGTCTGTTCCAAATTTTCCAAAAATTAAAAAAAATCAGTCATAAATCCGAAAATTCGGACATAAAATATATCACGAATTTAGGCAAATGGTTGTCAAACGTTCAAAGAAAAATCTCCAATTTCGTCAAAGGATCATGAAAAAACAATATATTTTGTCAAAATATCACAAAAAAAACGATAAATTTTGTCAAAATATCACGAAAAAATGCCAAATTTCATCAACAGATCATAAAAAACAGCAATTTTCATCAACAGATCGCAAAAAAAAAAAAAAAAGACAAATTTCGTCAAAATATCACGAAAAAATGGCAAATTTTGCCAAAAGATCACGAAAAAACTGCAAATTTCATCAAAGGGCATGAAAATAACACAGTTAGTGCTGGAAGTGAATCCCCCCCCCCCTCCCGCCCTCTGTTGTAATCTTTCAGAAAATTTGATGTGGATTTCAGAAATTTTTTTTACTCAGAATCACCCCTGCATAGCACTTCCATTTTCTTTTCCCTGGAGAGCTGTAACATGGCTGCATACCCTTAATTTAACGAGCTCAAGTTGAACAATCTCATTAATTATAGATATTATTATGTCTATTTTTTTTTTAACTAAAACATTTTTTTTTTTTTTTTTTTTTTTTTTTTAAACCCTCAAAATTTATCAGTGTGTTGGGTTACAATTATATTTAAATTTCTTTCATGAAGATTAAATTGTGCTTTGAGCTTAAACTCAATTCTTTTCTTATATCCAGAGCTTATCTTGTTCTTTTACTTTATAGCAAAAATTTTAGGAATAAGAAATTTTTTGGCAAAATTCCTATCTTATACCCCTCAACATGTTCATTACTTGAGTATCTGTTTCTCCTCTTGATAATAATACCTAAAAACATGGTTAGTTTAATTTTCTCTGTTGGAGTCGTAGGTATAGCATTTTATCTTACTAATTATATTTAACTAATTAAATTTATTCATCACAGGTTTTCTTTTCATAATTTCAACATGCTTGATTGTTTTTGAAAGCAAAAGTGAATTTATTTATTATCACACTCTTTGAAGTCTCAGGGTGTGTTTAGCCCTCATGTGCAAAAGATGACTGTAGCACCCCCAACCAACAAAATTTGAATTCTCAGAGTGTAGCACAGCAGCTCAAAAGTTTTTAAAAAAACTAACCTGTTTATAACTGTGATAAGACAAAGCAACACTGAATGCTATACACCTAACTCTGTTTTTGCACGACTATAGGTTTATGGACATTCAATACCACTGTATTTTTAATACTTCCTCTTATTTAATCACTGAAATCTGATTAAATAAGGTGACAATAACTGTTACAAAATGCTGGTGTTCAATGTTTGTAAATATGTATTATGGAAAATCAGAATCAGGTGTACTGAACATAATCTGAAACAAATAAATTTTTTTGAAATATGAAAGCCATGACCTTATCTGGATTAGAACAGGGTGACAGTTATTATTTAAATTACCTACGAGAATTTTGGAACAGTATTTGCTTTATTTAATTACAGAAAGGTTTACTATTCAAAAATTTTAGTAGTTATTTGGAGTAAAAAATGTGCCAAATTAGCAATAGTGATTACAACCACCATTGTGTCATATGGCAGTTAACATATTAAAATCATCTTCTATGAATTCCTTTATGTTTACATAAATTTCCTTGCTGCTAAGTTTTCTCTTGCACTGACATTTTAAAAGTAAATTTTGAAGCCCAGCAAACAAGAGATGAAACTTTCAGTTCAGATGTAGAGTAGATAGAGGCAAAATTACAGAATTTTTTTAGTTTTCTATCATTCCGTATGTATTTTAATATGCAATTATCAATAATATGACTGAACTCGTGGTTTTTCATTAAATTGTATCCGAGAAAATCAAGATATTGCTGATATCATTGGTAATCACATTCTTTTTATCAAATATATTTATACAGGGTGCAATATGTTATCTATCGCCGACCTTTAATTTCTCAACCGTTGGTCGTAGACGTATAGTTCCAATTACAAAAACATTTCAACTGAGGTAAATATTCATGTTGTGGCATTATTTAAAGTAAAAAATCAATTTAAAAAAAATTACGAAATCTAACTTTTTATACGGTCCCCCAGTCCCTATAGTTATATTTAGTAAAAGTTTACACATATCATAACATATATAACACAAAAAGTTTGACATCTGTACTACAAAAATTGACAGTTATTAAATTTCAAAGTTTGAGATTTTTTCGCATGATTTTATCTTTCAATGAGGGATCAGTTAAAAGATTAATTAAAGTAATTTGAGATCAAAATCAGGATGCAATGTCCTTTTTACAGCGAAACCACCTTTAGCCGGCACCGCCAAATTGGGGTATCACCAAAGAGTGTTATTTCATTTAAAAATTTTAGCTGACTTTTAGGGGTCGTATGCAAAGCGAAGAATGAAATATTGAAATTAAACTAAAAAATAAATATCAATTTATTATAATATCAGAAAACGGTCTACTATAAAAAATGAATATGTCAAATGACGGAATCTACTAGATATACTGCTCAAAGTGTTGTGTAACACTTTTATGGGTCGAACAACCTTCAAACGTAAAAGCAGGTACAATCGACAACCGGAAGATAAAACATACTCACTAAGGACTAGATAAATACAGTACAGGACTTATTATCCGGAATCCTCGGGACCGAAGGCTTTCCGGATTTTGGAATTTTCCGGATTTCGGGTCCCCCCGAATTCCATCAAAAAAATTCCAGGAAGAACGCAAATTTCATCAAAGAATGGCGAAAAAAAAAAAAATTTCTTCTAAGCACTGCAAACAAAAAAGCCTCCTGCAATTTCGTCAAAAGATCGCTAAAAAATCCGTAAAGTTCGTCCAAAAATCGTGCAAAAAAAAAACAAATTTCGTCAAAAGATCGCGAAAAAAACCACAAATTTCGCAAAAAGATCGCAAACAAACGAAATTTCGTAAAAGGAACGCGAAAAATACGCAAATTTAGTTAAAGGATTGCGGAAGAAAAACGCAAATTTCGTCAAAATCTCGCAGAAAAGAAACGCAAATTTTGTCAAAAGATAGCAAAAAAAAAAAAAAAATTCTTCAAAGGATCGCAAAACACTCTCTTAATTTCGTCAAAAGATCGCGTAAAAGCGCGAATTTCATTGGGAGGATCGTGGAAAAAAAGCATAATTAGTGCCGAGAGGCCCCCTTCCCTCTTCTGTAAACTTTCAAAAAATTTGCTGTGAATTTCAGATTTTTTTTTTTTTTTTTTTTTACTCAGAATCACCCCCCCCCCCCCCCCCCTCCTGATTCAAGTAACATAATTGTGTAGTCATAATATTTTATTGAAGTGAGAGGGAGGGTATGAAATATCTTTTTTAAAAACAAATCGTAATATAAATTCCTTTTAAACTAATTTGACAGAAAAATAATTTTTTTCTAATTTTTTTTTTTTTTTTTTTTTTTGGGGGGGGGGGCACCGTGTTCCCTCATCACTGATGTAACATATCTTAATGGTTACACATTGCAACACAATAGACCAAAAAGAAAATTAGGAATCTGTAAAATTTTCGACAAATTTCAGAAATTGTGAAATTTTAGTAAAAATTTACAAATTTATAGAAAATTTTCAATTTTTTTTTCTTCCGGATTTTGGGTCCTTCCGGATTTCGGAATTCCGGATAATGGGTCCTGTACTGTAGCAGCTGAATGCAAATGACCAGCCGAGCTATAGCGTGCATTAAAATTAGGATTATGCAAATTACAATAATAAAGCATCGCCACACGTTCAGGATAAAACACGAGCCATCTAGCAGTGGAAATGCTAGTCAACACTGAGATCGTGATGGCGAGCCACGCATGCATGAAATATGCCGAAATAATACATATTTATGGTGAATGTCAAAGGAATGCAGAGAGGCTGCGAGTGTTTATTCAGAACGTTTCCCTAAGGAACGTTTCCCTTTCATCCAACGCATGAAACTATAAATAATGTATTGCACCATATTAGAGAGACTGGCACTGTTTCAGCACGACTCAGAACAAGTAGACTGGCAAGGTGTAATGTTTGAGTGACACCGGGGGAGGTGCTGTGATTCGCCCTTTTAATTCCACAACTGAGCATGACGGAAATAAGCGAGGCATGTGGCCAGCATGTCTGAAATTTGTTACATGCACTTGATGAGCATCCATACTATATCCGAGACTGTTGCAAGCACTGGGTGACCACGCACGACAATTTGTTTATTGTAATTTCATGCTCAACATCTTAGAGGAAAATCTGTCATTTCTTTGTGAGATTCTGTGTGACAAATTAGTCATTGTTTATATGGGGTGGCATTGTGAACGTGCACAATGTGGATTACTAGTCTCTGGAAAACCTCCACATTGCCTGCGCAGTACGACACGTGTGGTGCGGTATATGGGGAACCCAGATTGTTGGACCCATCTTCTATGATGGGACCTTAACGGCGATCGTCACCTGCATCTGCTACAAACATGGTTCGTGATTGGTATGAAGAGCTGCCTCTCTGACATGCTTGCCGAGTGTGGTTTCAACATGATGGAGCCCTCACCACACAAAACATCAAACATCCGGGCATATCTGGCCACCGAATTCGGTCAACAGATCCTTGGATATGGTGGTCCGTTAGAGTGGCCACCGTGTTCATCAGACTTGACACCCATGGATTTCTACCTCTAGGGTTACATCAAGGCATAGGCCTATGTGACTGAGACCACTTCTCTGGTTTATCTGAAGCAGCACATCAGCCTTGATTGTCGCACAGTTTACACATCTTCTGAGCTGTAACGTGTCCAGGACTGAGGACTGTCACGCATTCAGTTGTACATTGCCACCAATGGAGAACACTATGAGCAGTATCTCTAGTAGATTCCGTCATATGACATATTCATTTTTTATAGCAGACCGTTTTCTGATATTATAACAAATTGATATTTATTTTTCAGTTTAATTTCAATATTTCATTCTTCAGTTTGTATACGACCCGTAAAAGTCAGCTAAAATTTTTAAATGAAATAACCCTCTTTGGCGATACCGGTTAAAGGTGGTTTCGCCGTAAAAAGGACATTGCACCCCGATTTTGGTCCCGAATTACTTTAATTAATCTTTTAACTGATCCCTCATTGAAAGACAAAATCATGCGAAAAAATCTCAAACTTTGAAATTTAATAACTCTGTCAATTTTTGTAGTACAGATGTCAAACTTTTTGTGTTATATCTGTTATGATATGTGTAATCTTTTACTAAATATAACTATAGGGACTGGGGGACCGTATAAAAAGTTAGATTTCATAATTTTTGTAAAATTGATTTTTTACTTTAAATAATGCCACAACATGAATATTTACTTCATTTGAAACGTTTTTGTAATTGGAACTATATGTCTATGACCAACGGTTGAGAAATTAAAGGCCGGCGATAGATAACATATTGCACCCTGTATATTAACACCTTGGGTACGGATTTATTTTAGGGCTTCAGCTGGCGTTTCTTTTTTTTTATTCTATCTCTATTCTATTTTTAATTCTATCTTTTTATTCTATCCACTTTCTCAAAACAAAAATCTTTCATATACACTTCGACAGTATGTGCAAGAGAAAAATAATACAAAAATATTTTCCTTTAAATAGTGGTATGAATAGAATATAAAAATAGGCACCAGTGGCCAAAAGCATGACGAGTCTCAGTTGTCAGATATACCAAAGGGGTTAAACAAACTTTTTTGGTTATTAAGACTGGCTAAACCTGAAATAAAACTTCCTTACTTTACGATTTTGATGTGAATTAATAGTATTTTTATGAGGAACGTTTCATTAAATAATTCTAGGAAAATGTATCTTTATTATCATACTAGGTTATATATTATTATTTACTTGACCTTTACTTTTAAAAATGTAATCATTTTTTAAATTATCTTGCTTCTTAATTATAAAGAAGGAGTTTGGTGCAATATAATAGAAACGTAAAAAATACAACGTTAAAAGTACCAATTTTTTTTTATTTTAAGCATGCCGGTTTCGGTAGCATATAGCATACCTTCCTCAGTGCTAAGGATGACAGAAATTTGCTCACACATATAGGAGAGATGGAGATTCAAGTTAAAGGTTTATTGACCAACAGGAAAACAGAGGATTGCAGGTAACAGCCAATAAAAAAATAGATGGGAAATGGAACCGAAGTAGTGAGGGGGGGGGGGGGAAATTGAGAGACAGAAGTTTTTATGTAATATTTCTAACAATCTGATAATGGGGGAATAGCGAAGTCACAATTAACAATATTTTTTTAATTTTTATTAATATGAAATGCTTTAAGGAAGTTAAGTTTGTCTATAGAAGTAGGTTTAGAGATTATTTTAACCGATTTGAAGTCAAAAGTATGATTCATCTCCCAGCAATGTTTTGCAATAGAGGATTTATTGATTTCTTGTTTTATAATATATTGTTGATGTTCTTTGATATGAAATTTTAAGCAGCGTTTGGTTTGTCCAATATAGGAAAGGCCACACTGGCAATCAATACGGTAGATAACCCATGAATTAGATAATTCAATAGGGTCTTTGAGTTTGGAGAGGGTGAGTTGGCAGGGGCAAAAATTATTTTGAAGTCATATTGTCTAAGAATTTTAGCAATGGGAAAGCTTGATTTAGGAAAGAAGGGTAACACAATGCTAATATTGGAAAAAGTAGAACACTGAGGAGAGTTTGAGGAACAAGGATGCTGAAGTTTAACCCTTTCGTGGTCACGCATGCGTATCCGCGGTCGCACTTTGGTACTTGTAAGTGGTCGTGAACGCATATAGGCGGTCAGACTTTTGTACTTGTAGATGGTCACAAGCGCGTATAGGCGATCAAAATATTCTACTTGTAGATGGTTATGAACGCATTTGTGCTTCCCTCCACTTCTCGAGACTGGGAGTTAAAGAAGGCGTTTATCAATCACCCCCTCTTTCCACGCACACAATAGGCATCAGGCAGACTATTTGTCAACTGGATTACCGTATTTTAAGTCGAATGCCTTAGGGGATTTCGTTTTCTGTTAATGCTTAAGAATGGCATTGTATTTCGAACCATATACTAGGCAATTTTATAGAATATCATCGTTTACTTATTTTACTTTATTATTTCTGTCCATAAGATTCTAATTCATTACTATAATAATTATTATTTTATATCATTTGCCATATAATATTTATTTATTTTGCATGTTCATTATTTATTATGTAATATTTATTTATTTTACTCTTTTAATGAATATACACGTTCTTTTCTTTCCTTTTTACTTCCAAATGTATGTCATTTTTTTCATTTAACTATAATACTAAATAACTAAACTGTTTTTTTTTTCTTTACTTACAGCACTTTTGTTGTGTAATAATAATAAAAATCTCAAATATCCAATTTAACATTACACTTCAAAAATAATATTTTTATTTATTATTGTTGCGCAAATTTTATTCAAATTCTAGCATAATTTAAAACTACCACCGTGAAACCTGTCTATAATGACGCTGAATGGGCCAGAAAAAGCATCGATGTAGATAGGTTTTCAATTTCATTATAGGTAGATTGGTAAACGAAAAAAAGGTGACCGGAAAAAACGGGACCGGAAAAAACGGGATCGGAAAAAACGTGACAAGGAAGTGTTAAATATTGAATTTGGAAACAATGAACCTGGAAAAAAAATTAAAGCAAATCGGATGTTTCTGTCAAGAGTTATCGCGTTACGTACATACAGACATAAGTGCATACATACATACATACAGAACCTGCATGCACATTAATCCTTGGGCTTTGATAGCCTGCGAGAAAAAAGCAGGATAATGAAAAAATTCCCCTAAAGAAAATGCCTCCTCTCTTCGTCTTTATTTTGTTCCCTTTACAGGCTGTGTATGTAATTTTTTCCCTCCCCCTCCGCCTTATAAAACATCTTTACTCATATATAAACTATCAATAGCGAATTGGAAGAATCAATAAATTGTATTTCCTTAATACCCCCCCCCCCCCCTCCGTGGATAGCACTAACTTGTCTTTTGTAGAAGTCATAATAAACTTCTCTTAATGAAATGTTAAAATTGTATTTTCTTGGACCAAATCTTAGAGTTGTCAAACTCACCCATTAACTCTGCCCCCCCCCCCCCTACGCTGTAAGAAACTGACAGTGGAAAAACTTTACTTTAGTTTTTAGCATTTATTTATCGACAAGTTCAATATTTAACACTTCCTTGTCACTTTTTTTCCGGTCACCTTTTTTTTTCCTTGTCACGTTTTTTCCGGTCTCGTTTTTTCCTTATCCCGTTTTTTCCGCTCTTGTTTTTTCTGTCACGTTTTTTCCGGTCACCTTTTTTCCTAGATTCAATATTATTCCTAAGGAAGAATTTTTTAAAGATAGCGTGCTTGCATTTCAGTATTTTTAAACGATTTTCTTTGATTTGAGTAGCTGAGGTCGATCTGTACAAAGGACTTTTTTACTCCTTCTATTTTATTTGCAAGGTTTTTTAATGGGGATACTTTTACTTTCGAAACCGGTTCCGAAAGTAAATGTATCCTAAATAAATTAAAAAAAAAACTTTAAACAAAATCGAAAAAGAAAAAAACGGTCTTTCTATAGATCGATCTTAGGTAGCCAATGCAAAAGATTCGTTTAAAAAAATGGAAATAAAAACGAGGTATCTTAAAAAAATTCTTCCACCAAATAAACATTAGCGAGCGGATGCTTTCGTGTGAGTGAAGTAGCCTATTAATTGTTGGAAGTAGATCAAAAACTCCACGCAATTAAACATCATAGACGGCTTTATTAAGTGCAATTGCTCGCAGTAATCTGCAATGCTTTTTTAATATTTTAGAGCAGAAGTAAAGTAATTTTATTTTTCAATTTGAAACTTTTCCTTAATCATATGAGACAAAGTTAATGATAATTCTACCGTGAAGGCTGTATTTCAAAATCTCTACAAACGTATCATAATTTTTTTTTTTTTTCTTTTCCTGTTCTTATCTCGATTTTCCTTTTGTTTATATGGCAGTTTACATACAAAGAGATTTGCCATGAAAGAATTATTTCAATCAATAAAATGATGTTTACACAGTACTTCTCAGGTTGGGAGATATAACCTATCATCTCACCAATATGATTAAGCAAAGTAAACAATAATAATCATTTTAAGATAGGTAATGCATTCATATGCATTAAAGACAGATAATCTTAACAAAAGTTACTCTTCCTTGTTTTTACTTGCATTAAAAAATAAATAAAGGTGTATTTTTACACATATTTATATGTGTGGTTTTCATTATATTCGACCTACTTATATTTTTGAATAACTGGATACTTGTACCGTGCATTAGTATATTTATAGGCAGTATCCCATTTTTAGCATTATTACAGCAAATACTTGGCTTAATATGAAAAAAGTTCTATATTTCTTTTGAAAGTTGAGGGGGGGGAGAGAGAATCCAAAAACCATTCTTATGTTTATATCACTGGCTGTGTCCGCTTGGAAAATTAAAAACATTCTGTATTATTTGTGCTTTTTTTATATAACGAGCCCCAATATAGCGACTCTTACATTAAAACTGCCATATTAAAAAGCCCTAAATCTTATTTATTCTCACAGTTGTGTTTCACAGAGAAGAACCAGGGGTGTAGCCAGAAAATGCTTATGAGACTACACTTCCCTGAACGATATCTACAATTATCATTATTTTTTACCTAATCATTCTACTAAATACAACAGAGTTGACCAAATATTCCAGTGTAATTAATTCCAATGATACTTTAAAAGTTTCTATGAGTTTTCTTTGAAGTAAGGTTTGAAAGAGAGTAAATATCTCCCATTGTTATCTAATCCAAACTCTTGCAACCCATGAATGACATCGAAATACTACCTGTAAGTGACGCTTTGAGCTTTGAGAAAACTATGATTGACAGCCCCACCCCTTCCCTTGTAAAGATGATTTCTAAAGAAAACAGTTCACAGGAACAGTAAAATTCCAAATAGTGGTAGCTTGCTACATATTTTTTTCATTGTCGCTTATTTAATAAAAGGATTATGAAAAGTTTGTTTTAAACTAGTTCTTTTAAAATTAGTATTAATCAATAATTATTAAATCATGAATATTGCACAATGTAACATAAAAGATTGTTGATATAAAAATAAAGTAGGGCATCATTAAAAAAAAAAAATATTTTCTGACATCACAGCAGAAATCTTAGAATAACTCCCCCACCCCACCCCTCCCCAACGGAAAATAAAAACTGATAGCCGAAGAGTTATCTTTATTGTAGCCTAAGAATTATTATTAAACTTATGGTTATTTTTAATAATAAAAACTTTGTTGCACATTTTCTGTATTAAATATATATAGAAAACTATATGTAAGAGAAACGACACATTCACCTTATTACTTTAAGTTAAAACATGAATACATTAAAATGATTCTCAGTTTTTATTTCTAAAATAGGTGCTAAAAATACAATTAACAGGTTTTAAAACATTAAAACCAATAATCAGATGGTAAAAAACTTTCCGAGCGCTTTCGACCAAGCCCTGGTCATCATCAATGGGGTGAAAAATGAGAATAAGACCTTCAGAATGCATACCGGTATAAATAACGCTGGGCGATTCCAAAAACTGTAAAAAGGGGGGGGGGAGGGGGACGGATGAGTTCATGCAGCTACATTGATCATTCCAAACCAAAGATTCCATTGACACCAAGTAGACCAAACCAAATGCTCGGTACATGACAGGACAATGTATCATTACAAGTGTTTCTGCCTCTGGTTAAAATTTCAATAGACTCTCTCAAAATACATGTGTTAAATTGATTTGTATGTGTGATGATCATTGCTTTACTAAAAAGGATGTCAATATCAGCTTCTAAATTTAACCGAGCTAAAGCTGTAGATGGTTTCCCCTTTCCTATATCAGCCATATGTTCTTTCAGCCTTTCCTGTAGCCTTCTGGTTGTCATTCCAATGTATGTATAAGTTCTATTGTTATTTTTATATCTGAATGGGATCATATAAATTCCTGCTTTGTCATATGAATTAACTGGATCAACTTTTCTGTGAACTAGATTTTGTAGTTTAGCTGGAGGTTTAGCTATTATTTCTATATCATATTTTTTTAATGCATACCTAATTCTCTCATAAAGTTGTGGAACGTAATCAACACTACAAAATTTTGAAAAATGCGTACTCTTTTTTATAGAATTCCTGCTTTTAAACTCGTTAATTATTTTATTGATAAATTTTCTCGGGTAACCGTTTTCAGCTGCGATTGTTTTGATCTTAGTTAATTCCTCCTGTATATAGGCATCAGTACATACTTCGAATGCTCTCTTTATGTAAAATCTGTAGGCTGCTTTTTTGCAATTAGCTGGAACTGTACTATTATAAGATATTGTATTGTTGGATCTACATGGTTTCCTATAAACCCTCCTATCTATGTTGTCTGTTAATTTATTCTTGATGAGTTCAACATCTAGGAAAGGCAAAGATTCATTTTTTTCTATTTCTAAGGTAAACTGTATTCTGTTGTCGATACTATTAGCATGCTTTAAGAAAATTTCCAGGTTCGAAATGCCATGATTCCACACTATAAGAATGTCGTCGATATAACGAACCCATAATTCAGGTTTTAACTCGGCGGTGGATAAAATCTGCTTCTCTAATGGCCTTAGTTTCAGTTCAGCTAATAAACCGGAGATGGGAGATCCCATAGGGGCCCCATCCATTTGTTTATAATAATTTCCGTTGAAAACAAATTTGTTGTTATTGATAATTAAATTCAAAGCTGATATAAGTGTGGTTTTAATATTGTCGTCCTGTAATGAATTGCTATTGATATGGTTTTCAATGATATTCCTAATTTCTTGTACATTTATTGATGGATATAAAGATTTTATGTCAAAACATTCTTGCATTCTATACAATTCTTGCAAGTTTTGACATAAAATCTTTATATCCATCAATAAATGTACAAGAAATTAGGAATATCATTGAAAACCATATCAATAGCAATTCATTACAGGACGACAATATTAAAACCACACTTATATCAGCTTTGAATTTAATTATCAATAACAACAACTTTGTTTTCAACGGAAATTATTATAAACAAACGGATGGGGCCCCTATGGGATCTCCCATCTCCGGTTTATTAGCTGAACTGAAACTAAGGCCATTAGAGAAGCAGATTTTATCCACCGCCAAGTTAAAACCTGAATTATGGGTTCGTTATGTCGATGACATTCTTATAGTGTGGAATCATGGCATTTCGAACCTGGAAATTTTCTTAAAGCATGCTAATAGTATCGACAACAGAATACAGTTTACCTTAGAAATAGAAAAAAATGAATCTTTGCCTTTCCTAGATGTTGAACTCATCAAGAATAAATTAACAGACAACATAGATAGGAGGGTTTATAGGAAACCATGTAGATCCAACAATACAATATCTTAGAATAGTACAGTTCCAGCTAATTACAAAAAAAAAAAAAAAAAAAAAAGCAGCCTACAGATTTTACATAAAGAGAGCATTCGAAGTATGTACTGATGCCTATATACAGGAGGAATTAACTAAGATCAAAACAATCGCAGCTGAAAACGGTTACCCGAGAAAATTTATCAATAAAATAATTAATGAGTTTAAAAGCAGGAATTCTATAAAAAAGAGTACGCATTTTTCAAAATTTTGTAGTGTTGATTACGTTCCACAACTTTATGAGAGAATTAGGTATGCATTAAAAAAATATGATATAGCAATAATAGCTAAACCTCCAGCTAAACTACAAAATCTAGTTCACAGAAAAGTTGATCCAGTTAATTCATATGACAAAGCAGGAATTTATATGATCCCATTCAGATATAAAAATAACAATAGAACTTATACATACATTGGAATGACAACCAGAAGGCTACAGGAAAGGCTGAAAGAACATATGGCTGATATAGGAAAGGGGAAACCATCTACAGCTTTAGCTCGGTTAAATTTAGAAGCTGATATTGACATCCTTTTTAGTAAAGCAAAGATCATCACACATACAAATCAATTTAACACATGTATTTTGAGAGAGTCTATTGAAATTTTAACCAGAGGCAGAAACACTTGTAATGATACATTGTCCTGTCATATACCGAGCATTTGGTTTGGTCTACTTGGTTTCAATGGAATCTTTGGTTTGGAATGATCAATGTAGCTGCATGAACTCATCCATCCCCCTCCCTTCCCCCCCCCCTTTTTTTTACAGTTTTTGGAATCGCCCAGCGTTATTTATACCGGTATGCATTCTGAAGGTCTTATTCTCATTTTTCACCCCATTGATGATGACCAGGGCTTGGTCGAAAGCGCTCGGGAAGTTTTTTACCATCTGATTATTGGTTTTAATGTTTTAAAACCTGTTAATTGTATTTTTAGCACCTATTTTAGAAATAAAAACTGAGAATCATTTTAATGTATTCATTTTCTGTATGTTATCAAATTCTGCCCCATTCCGCAAGCGTGCTTATAGAAGAATTTAGTAATTTAGTTATTCTACCTAAATACTTTTAAATAATCACTTTCAATGGTCTACTTTAAAAAAAATCAAATTCGTGATATTTGATATGCGCATGTTACCTCCGATATCGTAATCAAGAAATTTTTTCTCCGATTAAGTCACACACTAATGACAATTTGTAATTCTAAATTATGAGGAATTTATTTATTTTACATTTCCCAACATAGTTGAAAAGGGTTTATGACTTCAGTTTGTCTGTCAATGCTCTATCTTGCGCAAATATAATTCGATTTCCCTGAAATTTTGTGTGTTATTCACATTTACTATCGCACGATCACCATTGAAAATGAAATATGTAGCATGTACAGTTCCCTTACAGGGGCATTCAAAAGTATGCCGTTAAATTACGACCAATGGGAAAAAATCGTTTCAAGTGCAGCACTAAAACATGCTTTCTGTAGAATATGAAATGCAAAGAATTTATTATTCATTTCCAGAGTCGCACAAAAGAATTCCGTTACATAATGATCTACGTGGGAAAATCGTTTGCAGTATATTTTAATGTAGATACTCTATTTCAAATGAATTTAGGTAAAAAGGTCAATGGTGAAAAGGTCTTAGCAAAAAAAATCAGTGGTAAAAATAATAATTATTATATATACTTAGATGAACCTAAAATTCAGATCTATTAGTTATTAAAGTTACATATATTTTCAGTTATAGAAAACTAATTCTAAGCTTCAACTAAAGCCCGTGCTAAGTCCGCATATCTATTATTGATATCAAAAAAGTATATTATACATAGCGTTACACTTAAAGAACACTAATAAATAGGTGCTGTGTATTGAAAAAATATATTCTGCTGGAGACGCCGGCTGTTCATTAGTAAGCCCCTAGAAAGGGCGGGGTGGTAAACAGAAAATACAATCTATAGATTCTCTCAATTTAGTACATGGATAGCTTATGTATAAAGCTATTAACTTTTATATATTTATGGGAACTTTGACCAAAGACAGCCTTTTGGTGAAGAGAAAGGGGGAGGACATGAAATTAAAAGAAACAAATTTTTACATACATTTAAAGGGCTCAAAATATAAACAAAAGTACTTTTTTCAAAAGTGAAGGTTTTTCATTATCTTGATTTTTATAATGTAAGAGGGGAGCAGAGTTAAGAGCGGGGTGTACGTGTGTGTGTGTGTGTGTGTGTATGGAGGGGGGTAACAATAAGTGGGAGTCAAAATTTTGAAGTTTCAACAAAGAAAACAAAATTTAAGGAATGCACAGCAGAAATGAAAATATTTTCGTGAAAATAATTTAAATAATACTTAGGATCTAAATTTATTGAGTATGGCGTAGAGTCCTGCGTCGGGAAACCTTTCTTTTTTTGTCGGGGGTTGGATTAACTTCTACAATTTTGCTGCAAATCGGGTTGATATCCATTGTTTCGGGTTAGGTTTTGTCTCTTGCGGGTCCGGTTCGGCTTGACCTGATTTTTCAAAGAATTTCTAAAATATTTTTTCTGTTGAAAAATCTGCATACAATAACAGTTTTTAAAGAAATGGAAAAATTGAATACACAAGGAAAATTGTAAAATCTAAATAATTTAGAAACTAGTTTTATTAAGCTTTTCTTAATACAATTTAACAGACATATTACAAAAATGGGATCTGTAGGTCGAAGGGAAAATTTATGATAGTCATAGACCGTTTATTCAGAGCTATATTTCAATTTACATTTGTGAATATACAATCTTCAGCTCGACTATTATCGTTCTTCCTCTTAATCATTTGATTTTCCTCTAATTTTTTACGCACACGCAAAAAAAAACAAAAAAAAAAAAAACAAAAAAAGAACTGGAAAGTAAAAACTTTTTTTTTCTTCACCATTTGAAAAATTAAGAAAGATATAATGAAAGTAATGTTTTATTAAATTTTGAACTCGAGTGTGAAAACCAAATTTCAAAATAAGACAGTTTTCTTTATAGATATTAAAATTATTTTAATTTCAGCAATCCACCCTTTACTAAAAAATATTTTAAATATTCACAAAAGTGCCCTTTTTCAACCGTCCTTTTTTAGTGCACTGTTCTTCGGTTGTCTTGGAATTCCTCTGTTAATGATCAGTAAACACTACGCGCATTATTATTACTATTAATTTTTATGGGAAACAGACTGCAGTGCACATTAGCAATGTGTATCAATTATTACGGTTGGAATAATATACTACTATTAAAAAAAAGTACTACAAGCAGATATCGATCTAGACCGTAATTCGAGTTTATTCAAATTATTTTATACATCCATGTAAACAAACAATAAAGGCCACACTCACTATTTCCAATAGTGAACAGGCCTCCATATCATATATCGATTTCATGGCAATGCAAGTAATATTTACAAAGGTCAGATGGAAAAGCAGTACTAGACTTTTTCCGCGATGGCACCCCAAGCTCACAATTAGCCTAAAATATTCAAGTGTAACTATATATTGTTTAAAAAGATACCAATGAACAGTACAAGTATAGAATTATTCAAAAATATCAATAGAATGGATGCAATTAAAGCAGTAGATATGATTAAGTGTAAGTATATGTCTTTAAAAACAGGGAAGAATCATTATCTAAAAGATTCTTACAATAATGCAAATGAAAGCATTATCTTTTTAAATTTATTGTTATTATTATTATTACTTTACTTTGTACAATCATGTTTGTTAAATGACAAATTAAATCATGGCAATTTATTTTTTTATAAATATATCTCATATAGACTAATACTATATGATCAGAATTAATGCTAATACTATATGATAAGTATGATTAAAACAATCATAATGAAATGAATGTATTGAAACTGGAAAAAAAAAAAGTTAAACTAGATTTTGATGATTGAACTTTTCATTTCGTTACCATGAGAATTAAACTAAGAAAACATTTATTTTAATGCATTAAACTACACTAATACTGTATAATGCACATTTATTTTAACGTATTTAAATATCCATTTTTAATTATAGATTACTTAGAGATCACAAATATATTTTACAATTAATGTTGATTTCTTTCCTGCTCATGCTGACTGATAATTGTTACATCATATAAATCCAACTTATTGCAATTGCTTCAAGGTCTATGACACTGAATTTGGGGGGCTCTGGGCGAATGCCCCGTACAAAAACTGCATAATCTTCCAAATTGTTTTTTTTTTTTGTGACACATTCCTGAATTCAGTTTTGTTCATAAACACATGGAATTGGCAGGTACTCTTATTCAGAAACTATAAAGTCGAACATTTTTTTTCAATTTTCGATAAACATAGGAAGGAAGTCTTTTAGAAAATGCTGTTAAAGTTGGCGTTTTGAAAAAAAATTCTGCACACGGAAGCCTGATAAAGGTTACAATGGGAAAACGCTTGTATTTCTCATGTAATTTATTTGTCTAAAAGTGAAAAAAAGAAAAAGTGAAAGAAAAAAAAAATAAACATTTGGTCTCAAATCATTTACATAGTCATACCTGCATTTGTCAAGCTTTTACACTTATATATTAATTCGTTAATGTGTCAAAGTTTTTATTGTTAAACGAGCAATTTTTTTTTCATCTAAATAATATTTACAAAAGTTAGCGGTAGGGCAGGCGGAAGAGCATTAATTAACCACCATATACAGGGCAGGGTCCGACTTAGGCTATGGGGGGAAAGGTAAGAATCATTCTGCCCCCCCCCCCTCTATCTATCTATCTATAGATTTTTATGTGAATAATGTGGAAGTAGCTAGTAATAAACTTCATACTATTGTATTATATGCATAAGTTTTATATCCGGTACTGCTTACATCTGTATACAGAGTGTCACAAAAAGATAATCACAACTTTAAGAAAAAAATACTTGTAGGAAAATAGTAGAAAAAAAATGATAGATTGTTTGATACGAGTATTTCTTTGCAAACATTTACTTTGCTTATCTACGTACGTTATAAGATGTCTAAAAGAAAACGTCCCAAATTGGTTATAAGTATTGGTTTTAAATTGCCACGTTAAGAGAAAAACGTTAATAAAGAATTGCTTTTGAAAACTATAGAATACTAAATTGTCATAATAAAATATTAATCATTAGTTTTCTAATGATATTTGCATAGGTGGAGAGGTTACTGAAAGCGGAGGGGGGAAGGGGACCGCACTTCCTTCTTAAAAGTTCGAAAATGTATGAATTTTGGTCACTTTTATTTAATTTTAAACATTTGACACCATTTAAATAAAAATCCTGACTACTCTCATGGGAGTCGCCTAAAAAGGGGGACCCGGGGAAGCTTCCCCGCATGCACCTACATAAGTCGGGCCCTGACAATATATATGTAATATACATATATATATATGTATTTAATGGACCACCATAACCAATAATTTTATATATTAAACTTTATTTTCAAAGATCTTTGTAAAACATTTTTATTTATGCAATGTATTGCCTAAATTGTGTTTCCTTGCGCTAAATACTGAATTTTTTACTCATACTTTGTTACCCCCCGACCCCTTTAACTCTGCCCTCTCCTACATTGTAAAGATCAAGATGGATAAAATTTCCGTTTGTTAGTCAACATGTTTATTTCAACCCCTTTAAAATATCTGTATGTAAAGTTTTTTTATGTTCCCCTACTCTCTTCCTTCTCACCCCAAAGACTATCCTTGGTCAAAGATTCCATAAATATATAAAACTCGCTGTTCTTATACATAAGCTATCAAAGTAGCGCGTTGAAAGAACAGATACACCTGCTTTACTTGAAACGCAAAAAAAAAAAAAAAAATAAGTATTACTGACTATGGAAGTTGCTTAGAGAATAGTTTTAATTGTGTGATGCATTTTCTCGCTGAACTATATTTGTATGCCAATAGAAGTTTGTGGAACATAAAAAATTTTATACAGGGATACGCAAACCAACAAGATACATGGCCGTTTGGGTGCGTAATTGACTATTTTTTTTAATTATTATAGAAGGTAATTGATAAAACTGGATTTCTAAATGTGTTATATGTTTACCATACTGTTTACTCACATATCTTACGCCTTATTTACCGGTAAAATTTCAGTACAGTTTTATAGATAGATAAATGTGTTGGAAAGTATTTCACAATCAATTCTTGAAATCTATTCTCACAATCTATTCTTCGTTCTTATTTTTATGAGCTTTTATTTTTTATGCTGGAGAAAGTTTTCAAAGTTTCCATACATACAAATACGCAGAGATAATAATTACTACTATTTGTTTATTAATATTATTTGTTTAAAAATTAAATGAAAAAAATAAAAATATCTTGAGAAGGAAAATTAAAACTGGTTTCATCCAAATCCTAAAACTTAAAAAAAGGATAAATCTTAAAAAGTGATAAAAAGTGTCATTTGATTTTTTTTAACTCTTTCCAGTATAGTTGAAAAGCATTTATAAATTCGGTTTGTCTGTCTTTCTTTCTGTCCATGCTCTAATTCACATAAATTTAGTCCAATTGCCATAAAATTGATATATGTTATTTTTGTTTAATTTGGCATGTTCATTATTGAAAATGAAATGTGTAGCATGTAAGATTCGTTTACAGGGACACGCAAAAGAATGCCGCCACATTACGGTGAATTAGAAAAATCATGTATGGTGTAGTTTAATGATATTACACTATTTTAAACATATTGGAATTTTTATAGTTCACTAAGGAGTTGTACACTACAAGGCGATTACTGTAGAATATGATGTGCATAGAATTTATATTTCATTTTCAGGGATACACAAAAAAATTTGGCCTATGACCAATAATTGCTATAAGTTCGTTATCAGTTGCGGTATACGTTTTTAAATTTGACTGTTGTTATTATTATTTTTTTTTTTATTATGTGGTGTTTATAAATTCAATAGGTCATATACTGGGAATCACTATCGCAAGTACAATTCCGTTTATTGACAGAAATTGCTGAATGGGAATTTTCCTGCGGAACTAAATTTTTGCAT
Organism: Maratus speciosus; assembly: GCA_963932465.1. Lineage (NCBI taxonomy): Eukaryota > Metazoa > Arthropoda > Arachnida > Araneae > Salticidae > Maratus > Maratus speciosus. Next base: position 340,782,580 of record OZ010796.1, read on the forward strand.
ACATACATACAAAGTTATAGAGCATATACAGGGCTGCACAAAAAATAGATATTTTTCCAACTAACTGACAGCAATTGCAGAAATTGGGTTTTCAAATGCGTTATGTGTTTTCTAATTTATTTATTTAGACACCACCTTTCTCCGTAATAAGCTGTAAAGTTTTGTTTCAATATTCTGAATGTATTGGAAAGTGTTTCATAATTTATGACACATGATTTTTAGCTCATGTTTCTTTTTACAAATATTCTTTTTCAATTTCTCCAAAGAATTTTTGAAAAAATACGGAGTCTTACTGTACTAAATATAAGAAAAAATACATGAATACATTTCGAAATTATTAAAAATAGTGCTTAGTTTCCATCTGGTCTAAGAATATTCAACTTGTGTCCCGCGGAGTTGCGAACTTATTGTTGTAAAGTTTAAATCCTTTTTATCTCTTTATGGCCGATGGACGCTGGAAGTTTTATGGGAGATAAAGTGAGGGGGGGGGGGGGGGAGGTATTACTCTTCACAGATATTTGAAATGGATTGTATTTTTCTCATTTTCAATAGGAGAATATATTAGGTACCTAAAATAATTCCTGTTATCAGAAAATTTTAACTGTAATTATTTTTCCTAGGTGGTGAGAAGGAGAAAAATGACACCCGAAAAAAAAAAGGGCACTTTTATTACAATGGAACTTACAAAAAGCACATTTATTTTGTATATTACTATGCAGACTCTCCATTGACCTATTTATACATAGTAATACCTGTACTAAGCGGAATCTTGCCTTAAAAAAATCCAAAGTTCTTTGGAAAATTTCTAATTCAAAATTATTATATTGCCCCTTATCATTTCGTTTTAAAGGGTTTCATTGTTAAAATTAAAACTTGCATTTAATCAGTAATACAGTCGTTCCCGTTTAAACGATTATTTTTGGTTCCAGAAATAATATTCGATTAAGCGGGGTTTTTGATTAAACGGGGAATCATAATTGTAATATGCGTAATAAAAAGGGAAAATACCCATCTACGGTATGTTTAATTAACAAAATAATAAATCGTTAATAGAATAACATAAACTAAAATAAATACGAATGCTAATATAAAGTAAATACTTATTAATTTAACGTCAGTATTTGCATTTATATGGTTTACATCACACTTAATTCAGCTCGTTTGAGTTTGGTCAAAACTTTGCTACTTCTAATTTATGTTACTTATACTGCCTTTAAAAAATCGTTTAAAGTGGTTTGTTTAAGTGAAATTTTAAAGGAGTAAATATAGAGTTATTTTTCGAATGAGTTCAAAATATCACAACGACCATCTCGAGTCTCGAAGTGACGACGCATTGCCATTAAAGCCTGATTAACAGCAAGAAGCGATGGTGGTGAGATCAAGGTGGGGAAATCATTTGACCTGTCCATTATATACCTGCCGACCAAAATCATTGCAGGAAGAACTGAAAATTTATTTTCAGCGTAAAGGAACCGGAAATGACAAAAGGTGGAAGGAAATTCTAGCTGAAACAGGCTTTCTGCGCCTATTTTCAAACATCGGTCACACAGTTCTTATTCGATTAAGCGGGAGGTTCGTAAAAGTTATTTGGTTTAAGCGGGGGAAAATAACATAGAACCAATAGGAATAAATTCGGTTCCGGAGAATTCTATTCGAATAAGCGGGGTATTCGATTATCCGTGACCCGATTAAGTGGGGAGGACTATTATACATATGCACAAGTATTACACCTATAATTCATTAATGATGCAATACTATGATCACTAATTAATTACAGTAAAACCTGTAAAAATGAAATCCATGTATAACATAATCCTGCCTTAAACGGAGAATTTTATGTTCCTAAATACAAAATATTACACAATTACACCTAGTAAAACCTGTCTAAAACAGAATTTGTTTTCGTACCTAGTGATCTCGTATTAACCGGTTTTATTGAAATATACAGTGGTACTGTGCAGTGTTACTGATTAATTAATTCTGTAAAACTTAAATAATATATCTTTACTATCTCTAAACATGATTTAAGTATAAGAAATAGTGTACTTTATAAAAAAGAAACGCCTTAACATGTTTGGTTTTACTGTACTAAAACAATTGCCTGCCGAGACGAAAGGAAAGGTTGAAATAATTACTGCCACTTTGATTACATCAATAAATGTTTTTCTTTTAATGTTCTACATTTATCAGTAAAATAATAGGAATTAATAAAAATTCAAGTTTGTTATCTGGAAGCTAAATTATAAGATCCAAAAATCTGCCTGTTTTTATGTATGACTGGAAAAAATGTTGTCAGTTCGTATTTTTTTTTCTTCTTTTTTTAAACAGGAATTTGCACATTTTGAAAATCTTATTAAAATTTGTTTTAATTCTTTTATTGCTCACAAAAAAAATAAGTTAGAAGAATTATTTAGAAGAAGATTTTTTCCATTTATTTTGAATGCGCATTTGAAATACTTTATAACAAATCACTTTTTTTTTTGGTGGGGTGGGGGGGGGGGGGGGGGGGTTAGAATATTTTAATGTATTTTCAACTGGTATATTCATCAGGATAATGTACAATATATCAGCTATCTCAGATTTATATCACAGAAAATCAAAGAAAGCAGATGTTACACTAATTTGCATAATGAGAAATTATTATTATTATTATTTATAAAAGAAAAAAATAAATAATATTAGCATTAATTGAAATTGAGATACGATGAATAACCCTATCTAAAAGTGTAACTAAAGTGTACTAAACGTTTAATTGAGATTCGTTGTATAGTGAGATCTATCGCTATGCGTGCGTTTTATAAAATGTAAATTTATTTAAAAAATCGATTACTTCCAGTTTAATTTTGTAATTAAATCATTACAAATTAATAAAATTTACAAGTTTATGTAACAGAAACTGTTTAGAAAAAAAAAAAATGCATTTAGAGGAAATGAAACATGCTTGTTATTACGAAGATATAAATTCTTTTCAAATTTAGATAAAATTTAATAGCATATAAAGCAAATTATACTACATTAACAGTTTGCAAACATTATTCTAAGCAACATGGAACACACACCTGTATTCCTGAAAACTGCTATTTCGTTACATACTTTCAGATGTTGTATGGGATTAACCAGACAATCGTTTTCGAAAGCTATTAGTCAACTAGTTTTAAACGCCCATTCACGCCTCATAAAAGACAGTGGACAGCCGTTTCAATCATTCAGTGTCAGAAAGAAGGGGAAAGAACTAAATCCCTTAGCACTTTTCAACTACAAAATCACATAACCCCTTCTACCTTTTCGAACAAGTTCTTTTTTCTTATTCAAGGCCTTTTTAAGGTACATTTTTATAATCTAGTGAAACGCTCAATGGGTTAAATAGAGCAATATCAGTTATAGAAGGGTTGTAACCTCTGTCAATCGCAATGGCTTTAATGTATTGAATTTCACTATTAAATGACTGAGAATCAGAGCAAATATGTATGGCACGATTTATAAAGGTATAAAAGGTGGCCATTTTTTGGCTTGGAGGATGACAAGAACGAGCATGGGGTGGCAAAGAAACAGCGAAGATTTTGTGATAGATGGATGTAGTGAAACCGGTTACAGTGCGAGTGACGAGGGTATCCAAAAATGGGAGAGAACTATTATTTTCAGTTTCATAAGTCAATTGAATATTGCTATCAATAGAGTTCATAATGTTAAGAATATTATCAATATTGTGAAGAGAGGTGTCAATTAAGGTGAATGTGTCATCAACATAGCGAATCCAGAAAGGGAAAGATAATTTATTGAAAAGGGAGCATTCAAAATAATGCATATAGATGTCTGCAAGGATGGGAGACAGGGGGAGCCCATGGCTAAACCATCAGATTGTTTGTAAAAACTTCCTTGGAATGAAAATGTAGTTTGAGATAGACATATGCGAGTAAGGGATATAAGTTCTTGGATTTCAAAATATGAATAATGAAATTCACGAAGTCTCTGTTCAAGACGAGAGGACACCACTTATTGGGACATTCGTGAAAAGTGAATTGACGTTAAAGGAGACCATAGTAAATTTAGTCGGGAATAAATTCTGAATCATTTTAGCAAAAGTGATGGAATTCTTTACAGTGAATAAATTTTCGGACAAGAGAGGAGAAAATATAGTTGTTAGATATATCGCTAGACTGTAAGAGGCCGTGCCAATATTTGAAACTATGGGATAAAAAGGTATATTGGGTTTATGAACTTTCGAAAGAGCATAAAATCTTGCGCAGTTAGTGATTGAAGGGAAAATATAGGTATGTATAGACTTAGGTAGAAGAGGAGAAGACTTAACAATGGATTTAATTTGTGTTAATTCTTTTTTGGAAGGGTCCCAAGATAGAAGTTCATATGGACCGTTTTTAATAAGATTTTCCACTCCGTCAATATATTGCTTTTTAAATATATTGCTTTCACTCCGTCAATATATTGCTTTTTATTTTGCTCATCCTTGATAAAAAGTCTATTGATAGCAATATTCAATTCACTTATGAAACTGAAAATAATAGTTCTCTCCCATTTTTGGATACCCTTGTCACTCGCACTGTAACCGGTTTCACTACATCCATCTATCGCAAAAGCTTCGCTGTTTCTTTGCCACCCCATGCTCGTTCTTGTCATCCTCCAAGCCAAAAAATGTTATACCTTTATAAAAAAAACATTAAAGCCATTGCGATTGACAGACATTACAACCCTTCTATAACTGATACTGCTCTATTTAAACTTCATCATCCTCATTCCTCAAACTCCCCTCAGTCTTCTACTCTTTCCAATATTAGCATTGTGATGCCCTTCTTTCCTAAATCAAGCTTTCCCATTGCTAAAATTCTTAGACAACATGACTTCAATATAATTTTTGCCCCTACCAATAAACTCACCCTCTCCAAACTCAAAGACCCTATTGAATTATCCAATTCATGGGGTATCTACCATATTAATTGCCAGTGTGGCCTTTCCTATATTGGACAAACCAAACGCTGCTTAAAATTTCGTATCAAAGAACATCAACAATATATTAAAAAACAAGGAATCAATGAATCATAGTTTTGACTTCAATTCGGTTAAAATAATCTCTAAACCTACTTCTATATACTAACTTAACTTCCTTGAAGCATTTCATATTTATAAAAATTTAAAAAATATTGTTAATTGTGAATTCGCTATTCCCCCATTATCAGATTGTTGGAAATATTACATAAAAACTTCTGTCTCTTAATTTCCCCCCCCCCCCCCCTCACTACTTTGGTTCCATTTCCCATCTGTTTTCCTATTGGCTGTTATCTGTAATCCTCTGTTTTCCTGTTGGTCAATAAACCTTTAACTTGAATCCCCATCTCTCCTATATATGTGAGCAAATTTCCGCCATCCTTAACACTGAGGAAGGTATGCTATATGCTACCAAAACCGGTATGCTTAAAATTAAAAATTTTTGTTGCTTTAACGTTGTATTTTTTACGTTTCTATCTTACTTCTTATTATTTTAGTTTATTACTTATTTCAATATTTTACTATATTGCAAGCTTTCATTATAATTTTGATTGCATTATTACATTCAATTTACTGTTTAAAGAATGTAAACAAAGTAATGACCAGAAATCTGCGAAATTCTAAAATCTACACAACCTTTTGCAGATTTGAGGGAGTCTACTATATAATTAATTTTAAATGAATGAAAAGCATGGCAAAGCAAACTGCTAGAGACAATAGCTCTAAAAAACTCACCCATCTTTCAAAATTCCTCTCGCACCATATACTAAACTTCAAGTTTGTAATCTATAAAAAAATTATTAGAAGTCAATTTCTAGAAACTTTAAATATCACCTCATTCTGCCTAGTACTTTTTGAGTTATGACAAATAACTATATGCATTGAAATCTGTTTTGCAATTATTAATTGATTCGGATTTCAAAACTTTAAATATGTATAATTCCGAAACTTCTTCCTGTTAGATAATGTTAGGTAAAATTTACTGAATAAACCAAATATGATGTGAAATTGAAGTTGATCCTCCCCTCCCCCACTCTCCTCAGGATTAGTTTTAACGAACTGAAAGACAATTACCAATCAAATGTTTTTTTTTTCATCTGGGACAATTTCATGATAAAAATGTGCAGTAGACTCCCACAAATGCCTAAAATCTGCACATCATTGTAGATGTTAACAATGAAACTTTCAGTTGAGATGGAGGGGCAAAATTATAGAATTTTTTTAGTCTTTTATCATTCCGTATGTGTTTTAATATGTATAATTCTCTATAATATGACTGAACACATTGTTTTTCATGAAGGATGTATAAATTTATTTCTGAAAAAAATCAAGATATCACTGAAAAAAATCACAATTTTTTTACCAAATATATTTATGTATTATCAAACTTTTTTAGTTAAGACTGGCTAAACCTGAAATAAAACTTCCTTAATTTATGATTTTGATATGAATTAATAGGGTACCTTTATGAGGAAAGTTTCTTTGAATAATTGAAGGAAAATGTATATCATCTTTATTATGCGCATTTAATTATGCATTAATAATTATTTACTTGACCTTTACTTTTAATAATTTAATCCTTTTTAAATTTCTTACTTTTTATCATTTCAGTTTATTACTTTACTATTTGCAAGCATTCATTATAATTTTGATTGCATTATTACATTCAAATTACTGTTTAAAAATGTAAAAGCAATGACCAGAAATCTGCAAAATTCTAAAATCTGCACAACCTCTAGTCCCCAAGCTGTGCAGATTTCAGGGAGTTTACTGTATTATGAACTTTTATTCTTGACTGACTTTTCAAGAGTTGTAAAGAAAGGGGTCATCACAATTGTGGGAAGGGTAAATACCCAGCATGTAGGTACAAAACTGGGTATGTTCCTATTTCACTGTAAAATATCAGATTATAAAAATTCTTGAAATTATGGGTTAGAATGTTTCAAATATGATGCACATATTCGCATAAGAGTGCAAGAGGAAATAGTGCAAGGATATTTATTAAAACAGGATGATATGCAAATTTTACTGGTCATACCAATTTTTAAATACTGGCCTAATGAAAATATGTTTGTATTAAGTTGATTTTTTTCCCTATATTCTACAACTAGTCATCATTTCTAGTTATGAAATAAAATGCAAATGAAATCATCTACAAATGTACTAAATACAAACACTTTTAAAATAAATACTTGTTTAGGTTAATTCAATTATATTTTTCCAGCCACTTAGTGTTTTCATTAATGTTCTTAATTATGTTAAGTTGTTTTAAGATTTGCATTTTGTTTTTTCTTAGTAAAAATAGTTAATTTAATACACAATGTTAAATAACATCAAAATTCTTGGAACACAATTGTATTCTATGGAAAATTAATGAATTAAATTAATGAAGTACTAATTCATGAAATCATTACAGGGTGATCAGACCTGGAAAACATGGAAATATCAGGGAAATTCATTGAAACAAATGTTATTTCCATTACGATTGCAGTAATCTGGTAGAGAAAAAAAAAATCTCAGCTCTCTGACTCAGTCTGTGCCTGAAAATAGCTTGGAGTTTTTATACCAGTCCTCAGGCTCAGGAATAAAATTTTATTTATACAAAAATTAGAAAAAAAACTTGTTATTTGAGAAACAATGTAGCCTAAGTTTCTTAGTATTTTACAATCCTTTAAAAACTAAATTGTTATTAATGTGATATAAAGAGAAATATTCTAGCTGTCTCTTTTCTGTTTGAAGTCTTTTGTTTATTGGAAAACAGAACTTGTGTCTTTCTGCCATAGTTGTACAGTGATATTTTATAAGAATGAAAATAGTGACGTTACAGATTTTTGCCAGTGGTTGGATATAAAAAAACAAATTTGTCCTTTTAAACAATTTTTCAGGAATATTAAAATGTTATAAACACATTTCTGCTGTGTACTTTTGGTATTGGTCTCAGCCACCCCCCCCCCCCCCCCCAAAAAAAAAGTCATATCTAGTATTAAAATGAAGGATTGTATGTTTCTTGTACAAAACATTAATTGATGAAACTATATGCATGTCGATCTCGGATAACGGGATGATTTACGTCGTTCTCTAAAAAGTGTGAATTAATCAAGTGAACTATGAATGTTTGAACTTTTTGTGAGTTTAATACTGTTTTTTTGTAATAATTAATACTGTTTAAATACTTCAAACATGAAGGGAATAAAAAACAATATCTAAAAAAAATTATAAAATTGTAAATGTCATTACCAAGGCTTGTCCGAACTTCAAATTTATTAATTGAAACTCTTATTTTTAAGATTTTAATGTATATTTCATTCATATTAGAAAAAAATTTAATGATAATTTCACAAACATTACATTAAACCTTGCAATTATCAAAAGTCAAAAAGTCAAAATTTGCAGTAATTATTCTGGAGGCCAAAAATCTCTGCCATTCAAAATAGCTACAAAATAATCATCTTTTCTATAAATTAGATGCCATATAAACTCAGTTAAACGTGTATTTAAGTCTTCACGTGCTGGTTGGCAGTGTTTCTTATTTTGCCATTTAGCTGAGCCCCAAAGGCATTCAATGTTTTGCGTGTCTGTGCCAGTATCTGGAACTACAAAATTATAATGACATTTCGAATTCTGCAGCATTTAATTTAGTCAGTTTTATAAGCCTGCCATGAATCAGAACAAATGATAGAGCCATCTTCTATATATTCTTTTATTTCTCTCATCAGTTCTATCAGGAACTTTTGCTATAAAACATTCATCAGTTTCTCAGAATAATCCTCCAAACAACCATTGCTGAGGAAGAATTCTATTGGCTATTTCTTTTGCTTGTAAAAGACACTTCCATCAATCTTTTTTTTTTTTTTTTACCCTCCAGGTTTTCCTTTGATTTTGTGCTGATTTATACGAAGTTTTATTATTATTATTTAAATTGGAAAATATACATCTTGTGCTAGTGATGCATTTAAAATGAAACGGTTTTTTATGCTTTTGTTATTTTGGAGTTGAATCCAACAGTTCATAATTATTTTTTAATTATAATTTCAACTTGTGGTTAAATGTTTGTGATATCAGTTGAAATTAATAGATTCTACGCATCGCAATATTTTTTGAGTGTTTTTTCTATTTTATTATCATGACATCATCGTTTAATAACGTAATTTTAATTAATGACAGACTAAAAATTGACATGACACACACTTTTTTTTTTTTTTAATGTGGTCAACGGGATAATAGAAAAAGTACCAATTATCGTTATTTGAAGTTTCTTTCTCCCTATGTCATTACCATGATGCCTAGTAATTTTTCATTCAGCTCCCAACTAGATGTTGTTTTGATAGGACAGCATTCTTACATTGTACAGCAGTACCACAAGATCTAACAAGCAGTAATGTCTGTTTTTGATTAAGGGTCCTGTCCCTGCCAGCAAAGACACTCACGAGCTAATGCTAATCCTATGGGGAGGGATTTTTCTAATACCTCGTTTGCATTTCGACATTTTTAAATAATTTTTTTGCATTGGATAGCCGAGGTCCGACTCTACAGCGCACCTTGGTTACTTTTTCGATTTTGGTTGCAGATATTTTTTAGAATGACACTTTCATTTTCAGAACCAGTTTTGAAAATGAAAGTAACTTTATTAAAAATATCTGTGACCAAAATCAAAAAAGTAACCAAGGTGCGCTGTAGAGATGGACCTCGGCTATCCAATGCAAAAAAAAATTATTTAAAAATGTCGAAATGCAAATGAGATATTAGAAAAATCCCTCCCCATAGGATTAGCATTAGCTCGTGTCTTCACCGGCAGGGACAGGACCCTTAACTATGCCAGGGATTTGTCACACATTTCACACACGGTCCTGTTTTTGTGAAAAAAATTTTATAGTTGTGAAAAATCCAGTAATGATTTTGTGAATTTGAAATTATTCTTATATTCAGGTTCTTGTTTATACATTTTAAAGAAGATATATGCATGTAAAACATACATATTTTCATTATACATGTAAAAGTGACAGGTCAGATTTTACTTTTAAATGATTAAATTTGTAAAAACTTTTGTGAAAGGTTTGTTTTTAAGACAAAGAATTGAAGTTTTGTGGAGAGTCCTGTTTTAAGGTGAAAAATTTTATAATTTTTTTCTAAACAGATCCCTGCAATAACAGGATGTGTAATTTTTTTTAATATAAACTTTTACTAAGTAATGACTGTATGTATTAGAGAAATATTGTAAAAAAAATTATCTATGAAAATTTCATTATTTTAACACTAACCTGGAAATATCAGGAAATTTTAACATATTTGTGACCACTCTGCATTACCATATTAAATTTGTTCTATGGATCCAAGTTTAACCAAGATTTTCATTATTTCCCAAAAGGAATAGTGTATGTATGTTACTAATTAAGCTATAAATTGCAAATGAAGAATATTTAAAACTACAAAGATTCAAAATAACGAACAGAAATTTTTATCCAATATACAGTATACAAAATCAAAACTGAATTATATCAGTAGTACAAAAAGACGAGGTAAACAAAATAATTAAACTATATTTCTTTCTTAGAATGCTTCTTATTAGGACATATGTACAGATTTAAGAAAGGTTCATGACACATACATTTCTTTGTTAGAAAGTTTTTTTTAAAACAGTACTACTCTTAACTATTCTTCATTAGGAAGTTCACCATAACTACTCTTAAAATTTACTATTTCATCATCTAAATTTTCACAGAATTCATTAAATCTGATTTGAGCAGTTTCATTATCTGGAAACATGTGCACTTTTTCTTGAAAAAGCTTTTTTAATTCTTGCTTGAATTTTATCATATCTGTTTTGGATGAGATAAGTAATTTAACAAAAAATGAGAGTAAATCCAAGTCATTGCTACAAATCATCTTTATGGACAAACCTAGTCCTATGTTACTCAAAATGACTTTATTTTTGTCTATAATTTTTGCATCTTTAAAGATAGTTCTAATTGTTGCTTTGTCTTTCACCTGCAAAAAACAATCTAATAGTTCTGCGATACTGTCATCATTTAAAATAGAACTTTTATGGTTATTGGGGATTTCCTGCCAAACACATGAAAATAATTTTCTGTAATTAAAATCCTTGCAGTCATAGCATACTTTAAATGCAATTGCATGAAGTATCGAATAATAAGAGTTTTGTGGTAGAAAGTTCCATATATATATGATCATCCTTAAAAATAAGTTTTGCCATGGCCAATTCCAAAAAAATTTGATAAGTTTTAAAGGATATTGAATTAATATTTCAATTTTATCCTCATGACTCACTTGTGAAAGTAAAAAACATAACACCTCAGTGAAGTATTCTTTAGGAGGGGGTTCATACAATCCAGGATGACGAGAGTCACTTTCCCCTATTATATTTATAGCAGTCTCTTTTAACAAGAGTAGCTTATTTGAGTCAATTTTTTTAAAAAAAAACTCTGTTGCTGCTTTATTACCATTTTTTGCAGCAGATTTAAATAGATGTTCGTAAGAAGACAATTCATAGTCAACTTCTCTATTTATTAAATAATGCATTTTATTCATTTCACCTCTTAAGGTATGTCCCCAAAACACAGCAAACTCTCCTTTCATAAGTCTCACTTTAATAGATAGTTCTTCAACATTATAAAAGTTTTGCTTTTCACAATCAGGCATGTCATTCCATAGTAGTGGAATGACATCTTCTAAGCAATATATTGAAGCCAATTTGAAACGAGTAGTATTATTTATCCTGGCATTTCTGACCAACAGTTCAGCTGTTTTCTTCTTGTCTATTGTTCCTTGTGGTGTAAAATAAAACTCACTTGGTACAGCTAAACATTCGTGGAATTTGAGATGGTACTCCAACCAGTCTAATATCTTTAAACCAATTAAATGGATATAATCTAAGATTTTCCTTTGTAGAGGTGCCGGCATCATGAGCTTTGCAGCATTTTCATTAATTTTTGCTTCAATCTTCTGCCAGTTTTCTTTTGTCTTCCTAACATTGTCTAAAAAAAGGGGATTATTTCCAGGGTTCAAGAAGACCTTCGATTTTGTAAACACTTCCAGGAAGCTTCTAATATCATGTTGATTCCAGAGTCTGCTGGCAGTTCTAACAAGAGCAATATGCTCAAGTGATGGATGAAATGAAAAATTCATACCCTAGAAGAAAAACAAATATATAGCCATATGAACATACAATATGAAAATCTTTAAAAAATCAAGTTTTTTTTGCATGAGTAAACTTAATAAACATCACAACTCAGTCAAATACAATTAAATTTATTATTAGTGGTGGAAAACACAACATACTCAGAAAGTTGGTATGTAAAAACAATATTAATAATCTGGAAAGTAAAATTTTAATTAATTTTTCAACTACTTTTCAGCAGTGTTAGCAATGTGATAATTCACGTCTTTAATATTCTGGAAAGTAAAGTTTTTACTAATAAATTTTGAAGAAAAAAGCTAGACACACACAAAAAAAAAGGTACAACTTCACCATTATTCTCATAGATGAGTATTTCATCCATTTAAAATAATTTTCACTCTTAAAAAATGTAAAAGAATGAAAATACTTAGAAAATCTTCAAACTATTTTATCACATTAGAATATTCCATAGAGTACTTTCATGAATACAAAATTACTGATTCATTAATGGTAGTCCTTTTCCTTTTGCAAATTTGTATCTGAAAGCAAGCTTTAAATTTTTGCTGTATATATTCACCTCTGCCAATCTTTAGTATCCTCAAATTAGTTTGTAATACAGCAGTATACAGGATGAGTTTCATCTAATCTTCCAAAAAAATGGGTTGATAGAAGGTTGGTTGGCTGTATATGGTTTTAAGGCACAAAATCCCTTTAGGGACATGCTGCACCAAAAAAAAAAAAAAAGCATCATAGACTAGAAAAAGGTGAAACTAAAACAATGTAGTTAAAATATAGGCAAATATGATATAAATAAAAAGTAGAAAAGCTATGTGGATGGGATATCCCATTCAGATGTCATAAAAGTGTCAAAGAAAATTCTGAGTTGTTAAGCCAATTAAAGAAATAAAGAATTATATTTCAAAATAAATTCCTGCATGTTTTAAAACAGCAGAGAACGCCCCATGAGGTTTGTCAAGATTTGTGACGATGAATTAAAATAAATTCTATACAAGTGTTGGAGGCCTGGACAGTCAGTTAAAACATTATGAATGGTCAAGTAATCAAAATGACAATGTGGACACATGGGTACATCCTCCCAAAGTAAAAGATGATTATGAGTGATCCTTGAATGTCCAATTCTCAAACGAGTCCAAAGAACGAAGTGGTAGAAGAGCACATGTGGAACATAAAACATCATAGTAACCCTGTCCTATCCTTATTCATTTCTAAGTTATGGTAGACAGAAGAAAATGCATTGAGTCTGGGGAGGAAAAAAAAGCAAGTTTGTGAGGTTTATTGGTCTTCATGCAAAATAAGTACAAAGTCTTAAATCCGAAATTCTCCAAAGTCCAGATGTTTCCTTAACAAATGTTTTTAAATTTTTATGTAAAAAAAGTATTATAAATTTGGAATTCTTAAAACCAGATTGAAAACTTCTCCACTCTTCTTCCACAGTTTTTAAAGAACAAAGATTCATACTCTTTTCATTCCAAATGTCTAGTTTTGACAAAATGATCTTAAGATGTATTCTTCTGTAATGCTTTTCCAGGCCCGTGATACCTACATCAACATGCCTTGCTGTGATGGCTTTTTAAAAAGCCACGATGATTCAAAACTATTTTTTCCTGATTTTTTGCATGAGAAAAAACTATTCAAATTCTATTCTTTTAAATATAAAAAGGACTTTGTGAATGTGTCAACAAGTTTGCATTGCTTAAGTGCAGAAAAAAAACTATTCAGTTGCAAGCAAACAAAAAAAGAATGAAAAACCAAACTCCTTTTTTTCCTTACTGAGAAAAAAAAAAAAAAATCCAGAGTTTGAATGATGCTTACATAAGACATTTTCAAAATCTCTTAACTTGTAAAAAACTAAACAAAACAAGAAAAAAAAAACAATTGAAAAAAAGAAATAGCAAAAGAATATTAAACTTGAAGTTCTGATGTCAGCTATTGTCAGGTTCTGAGAAACATCTGCTATTAGAACTAAGGTTCTATATTATTTTTGTCTTAATATATTATATATTGTATGGCCTGTGTACTGGAATTTCAAAGTAACATTCTTTCCTTATCTGAAACTGGATTGAGCCGGTGAAAATGTACAGATGGAATGAAGGGGAAAAAGTCCTTCCGGCCAGTGCCAGGAGGAAGAGGTAACTTTCATATTCCTTATTTTTAAAAAGTTAGCTTATATTATTCAAACACACGAAGCTCCATTTGGTGGAAACCGATTATAGAAGATCCAATACTAATTTTTTTCAATACTAAATCATTATGAATGAGAATTTCGCGAAATTAGTCAGCTTTATCCAAGCTGATTTTATTTAAAGTAACTTATATTTGGTTTCCAAATTCGGCGATATCTTGAAGTGCCTGCCCTTTTAAGACAACGTGGTGGATGAGGCTAACCAGTGAACTTGGTTGAGACCTTAGTAATTCCTGTGCACATGCTCACTCACATAGGAATCGTTGATATATACGAGTGCTGTCGCAGGCAAAAAATCGGATTTTTCAAAATGTCACCCACATAAACAAATTCAAACTGCTATATCTGAGCCATATTTTAAGATAAAGACAAAACAGAAAATGCTCCGAAATCCTTATATCAAGGTTAAATACTTAAGAAAGAAACCTTTTTCAATTTCTAATTTTTTTACACCACACTTTAAATATAATTTTTTTTAATTTAATGGCCGCCATTTTGAAACAAGATGGCGGATGAAACTAGCCAGTGAACTTGGTCAAGTATATATTATCCACATTCCTTCTTACAACCGAATAGGTTAATAAATACGTGTGTTATCGCGTGACAAATATCAGATCGTTTCAAAATGTCAGCCATGCTAGAAATTCAAAGTGCTATAACTCAACCATTTTTTAAGATATAGACGAAACAAAAACTGCCCCAGAATCTTTCTATCAAGGTCAAACACATAAAAAAAAACTTTTTAATTCTCCAATTTTTTGATACCTCACTTTAAATTTTAAATTAAAAATCTTTTTTATATGTTGTCTTTTGAAACAAGATGGCGAATGAAACTTGCCTACGAACTCGGTCGAGACATTGGTATGTACAACGTTCACACCAAGTTACATCCAAATCGGTTCATAAATATGCCTGTTATCGCGTGACAAAAATCTGGTCGCTTCAAAATGTCAGCCACAATAGAAATTCAAAATACTATAATGCAACCATTTTTTTAGATATAGACAAAACAAAAACTGTTCCGGAATCTTTGTATGAAGGTCAAACACATAAGAAAAAAATCTTTTTCATTTTCCAATTTTTTGATACCTCATTTTAAATTTTAAATTTTTTGAAATGGCCGCCATTTTGAAACAAGATGGCGAATGAAGCTGGCCAACGAACTCGGTTGAGACATTTGTATGTACTTTGTACACACTAAGGTACATCCATATCGGTTCATGAATACGCCTGTTATCGCATGACAAATATTAGGACGTTTCAAAATGTCAGCCACGCTAGAAATTCAAAGTGTTATAACGCAGACATTTTTTAAGATATAGACGAAACAAAAACTGCTCCAGAATCTTTGTATCAAGGTCAAACACATAAGAAAAAAATATTTTTCAATTTCTAATTTTTTTGCACCACACTTTAAACAAAATTTTTTTTAATTTAATGGCCGCCATTTTGAAACAAGATGGCGGATGAAACTAGCCAGTGAACTTGGTCAAGACATTGCTATATATTATCCACATTCCTTCTTACAACCAAATAGGTTAATAAATACGTGTGTTATCGCGTGACAAATATCAGATCATTTCAAAATGTCAGCCATGCTAGAAATTCAAAGTGCTATAACTCAACCATTTTTTAAGATATAGACGAAACAAAAACTGCCCCGGAATCTTTGTATCAAGGTCAAACACATAAAAAAAAACTTTTTCCTTCTCCAATTTTTTGATACCTCACTTTAAATTTTAAATTAAAAATCTTTTTTATATGTTCCCTTTTGAAACAAGATGGCGAATGAAGCTTGCCTACGAACTCGGTCGAGACATTGGTATGTACTACATTCACACCAAGTTACATCCAAATCGGGTCATAAATACGCCTGTTATCGCGTGACAAAAATCTGGTCGCTTCAAAATGTCAGCCACAATAGAAATTCAAAATACTATAACACAACCATTTTTTTAGATATAGACAAAACAAAAACTGTTCCGGAATCTTTGTATGAAGGTCAAACACATAAGAAAAAAATATTTTTCATTTTCCAATTTTTTGATACCTCATTTTAAATTTTAAATTTTTTTAAATGGCCGCCATTTTGAAACAAGATGGCGGATGAAGCTGGCCAACGAACTCGGTCGAAACATTTGTATGTACTATGTACACACCAAGTTACATCCAAATCGGTTCATAAATACGCCTGTTATTACGTGACAAAAATCAGGACGTTTCAAAATGTCAGTCACGCTAGAAATTCAAAATGCTATAACTCAGCCATTTCTTAAGATATAGACGAAACAAAAACTGCTCCAGAATCTTTGTATCAAGGTCAAACACATAAGAAAAAAATATTTTTCAATTTTCAATTTTTTGGTACCACATTTCAAATTTAAAACTTTTTAAAATTTTTTAAATGGCCGCCATTTTGAAACAAGATGGCGGATGAAGCTGGCCAACGAATTCGGTCGAGACATTGGCATGTACTATGTACACACCGAGTTTTATCCAAATCGGTTCATGAATACGCCTGTTATCGCGTGACAAAAATCAGGACGTTTCAAAATGTTAGCCACGCTAGAAATTCAAAGTGTTATAACTCAGCCATTTTTTAAGATATAGACGAAACAAAAACTGCTCCAGAATCTTTGTATCAAGGTCAAACACATAAGAAAAAAATATTTTTCAATTTTCAATTTTTTGGTACATCATTTCAAATTTTAATTTTTTTAAAAATTTTTAAATGGCCGCCATTTTGAAACAAGATGGCGGATGAAGCTGGCCAACGAACTCAGCCGAGACATTGGTATGTACTATGTACACACCGAGTGTCATCCAAATCGGTTCATAAATACGAGAGTTACAGTATGACAAAGATCAGATATATATATATCAACTTTTGAACGGAGGGTGGTTTCATGGTCTAGGGGTCATGATCGATGAAAATATACAAAAATTTTTTGAAATCGCTTTCCTCCGAACGGCTGCAATAGGTAGCTTTTTGTAATGAAAGCTACCTAAAAAAGATGGTTGGAGAGGGGTGTGCCCGACCTTTTGAGATGTCTGTTGAAGATGGGGAGACAGAGGCATTCCATAAACGAGGAAAAGAGCTTGGAATGCGAGCCTGGTAGAAACCCTGGGGGGTTACATTGAGTAAAAGCAGAGGGTGCGAAAAGCAGTCGTTTTTGGCATGGAGGGTGGCAGTTGGAGCCGAGAGCGCAGAGTGGACCGGAGTTCCTGCGTAGAGCTCTCAGATAGAGCGTAGGATTGAGTGAGGCTTGCAGAGCTTAGGCTTAGAGCCCATGTGTTGGGAGATTGAGATTGATCTCCGGAAAGGCTAATTTAACATGTATAGAGTGAGAGTGATATAACGTAGTTTTAACAGTACACAGCCAGCTTTACTGTATTTAATTTGATGTTGAACCGGATCACCTACATCCGAGTTTTAAGTGTAAATAGTGTTTTGTATTGTGTAAATAAACTTTTAATTTAGTTAATTGAAAGCATTGGTTTTCATTTAAACAATCCTCTCAGTGCATGATCGACATCACGTAATCGTATCGGTGGTGGCAGCATATAACACGGAATTTCTTCAAAGTTGTGCAGACTAAGCGGAAACTCTGACAAATTGGTGGCAGCGGCGGGATAGAATCATCTCAGACCAGTGACCAATGTTGCTGTGTATTAGTGCCGGAGCACCCAGTGGAATTCTTGCGTGGAAATGCCGGATCGTCGAGCGGAATTTTAGAGAGATAAAAACCAAGCGTCGTGCAGAAATACAGAGAGTGTGTGCCCTATCATCATTAACAGCGAACCGAACTAAAGTGTTGTGTCCTATCATCGTTACAGTGAACCGAACTAAAGTGTTGTGTCCTATCGTCGTTACAGTGAACCAAACTAAAGTGTTGAGTCTATCGTCGTTACGGCGAACCGAAATAGTGTTTGTGCCCTATCATTGCTACAGTGAATCAAATTACAGTGTATTACAGCCTGAGTGTTGAATATCATCAAAGTGACTTTAAAGTGTGAAATATTGAATTCATCGTGAAACTACGTGTGAGCAGCGGAGTACCCCAGCAGATAAAGTATAAGGTAAGGTGTTTTGATCATTTCTGTCTGCTGACATTTTCGAACCAAATGTATTTGTTGTTGTATAATTGATAGTAATTTAAGATAAATTGTCTAGATAATTTATGTGCAATCAAATAATTGTGTTCAGATACGTAGGAGATATTAATAGCCATATTTACTATTGTTTTAAGAAAAGGTCATAATAACTTATACTAATATTGATTTTCTATTTTTTTTTACTAATAATGGTAGTGAACAAAATTAATGCATTGTGTTAATAATAGTTGGAAGGAATAATTGAATTTACTTAAATTTAAATTATTATTAAAGTAATATTTAAATGGAGCAATACAGTTTTAAGTTTGAAGAGTTGATAACAAACGAGTAATGAACATTTGCTTAGAATTTTAATTGGCTAGAAGTAAATTTCGGAAAAAAAAAAGGCTCACAGTGGAAAAAAAAAAGTGAAGGTTTTGATTGTATTTGTTTTAAGTGTAAGAACCAGTATTGAATTTGGAAATATTTTATTGAGGATAATTGTAGAAATTTATATGTGCATGTTATACAATTTTTCTTTATGTGGATGTTTCTATTGGCATCAATACTTTTATTCAATTTGCAACGTATCAGTATTATTATGTATGTATATATTTCTCTTACGTAGCGCTAAAAAAGGGCTGTATTTGTAGCTTGCTATTTGGCAACAGCCAAAGCGACGTTTCTCAGTGGTAGTTACGGTCACATGTCCCAACCCACTCAGCAAATCAAAATCCAGACAGGATCTCTCTTTTAATGCAAACCGTTTGAGCAATACATGATTGACAATTGCTATTGGTCCATTTTACGGTGACGTAGCTTCTTGATCCAAGGTTGTATTTAGACACAGGCGAAATCATTTTGTTTACATTTCAATAGCGTGATACATAGCATGTTTTATAGCGTCTTATTATAGTTTTAAATTAATTTAAGCCGGGATTTTCAATACTATAGGCAAAATGAAACAAGGACCTCATCTGACACTAACATGCCATTTAAATTTAAACGGCGTCAATTTCCTGTTCGCTTAGTTTTCTCAATGATGATCAACAAATCACAGCGTCAAACTTTTGATAAATGCATTTTTATTTATATTTTCAACAAAATTTTCAATTACTTTTTTATGAATTAAAATATTTGTAAATTTCATATGTTGTTTGCTCGGATCTCATAGCGGCCCAACTAAAAATATTTTTTATTGTGTTTTCACTAAGGTTTTTAATTAATTCTGTTTCCAAGGTACGTTTTTATTTACATTTTCAACAGTTTTCCATTACTTTTTTATACATTAGAAATATTTGTAAATTTAATACGTTGTAATGATTTATGATAGCACTCATTCTAGCTAGAGTTGACATAAATAGTGGCAAGCGAGCGAAACGAGCTGGGATCGCATAGCGATCCCAATATGAATTGCATAGCAATTCGTGGGTGTTGGCGAGCGTCAGCGTGCAGGGGGCTGAGCCCCCTAGTTATTATGTAAATCGTATGTTATTATCTAATGTATAAATTGGAATCTGTATTACATAGTAATCAAATCGAAATTATTGTTTTACCTTTTGTTTTATTGGAAGTAAATTGTGTGATATTAATGGTTGAGTAAAATCAAGATAATACAGTCGGTTAAATTAGAAATAGAATACATCGATTATCTGAAATGTATTAATTAGTATAATAAGCGGAGGTAACTGTGCTAAAGTAGAAATTTAGGAAATATTAATTTGGTAGGTTTAAATATTATTGTAGAGGAGTAACAGTAATCGGTGAAGGTATGGCTTTCTTATTGAAACTAAAAAAGGTGAATCTTCAGATGATAGCCAAAGAATTGGGGGTTGAATTCACAGAAGCATGGCTGTTTGTAACACTCGACAAAATCCCCTGAAAAAAAAGGCTGAACTTTCACGGCGTCATGCAACCACGACCTTTTGATGAAATTCCAGTTTCTTCTACGACCTTTTGATGAAATTCCCATTTTTACGGCGATCTTTAGACGAAATTTGTGTTTTTTGATGACCTTTGAACAAAATTTGAGTTTTTTCAGCAATTTTTCCTGATCTTTTGACAAAATTCATGTTTTTTCCCAATCTTTTGACAAAATTCGCATTTTTTCTGCGATATTTTGACAAAATTCACATTTTTCTGCGACCTTTTGACAAAATTCGCGTTTTTCTGCAATTTTTTTTTAACAAAATTTGTGTTTTTCAGCGATTTTGTTTATACAAAATTCCCGTTTTTTCTGCGATTTTTTTTTTTTTTTTTTTTTTAAAGTTCGCATTTTTTCCGAGATATTTTTACAAATTTCGCTTTTTTTTTTTTTCATTACTTTGATAAAATTTGCATTCTTTCCATGATTTAACGGATTTCCCGTTTTTTCCGCGATCTTTTGACAAAATTAGTGTTTTTTCCACAATCTGTGTACAAAATTAGTCTTTTTTTCTGCGGTCCTTTGACAGAATTCGCATGTTTTCTTGATTCTTAGACGAAATTAGTTTTTTTTTTCGTGATCTTTTGGCAAAATTCAGTTTTTTCGTGATCCTTATACAAAATCCGTGTTTTTTCGCGAGCATTTGGCACAATTCGTGTTTTTGTGTGAACCTTTGACGAAAGTTGCCATTTTACTGCCCTTTGACGAAAGTTGCTATTTTTCCGCACCCCTTTGATGAAATCAGCGTTTTTTTTTTTTTCGCGATTCTATGACAAAATTTGCGTGGGGTTTCCTGCGATCCTTTGACGAAATTGCATTTTTTTCCTGTGATATTTTTCGCAATTGGCTATTTTTTTGCAAACGATTGACGGAATTGTTTTTTCGGTGATCACTTGTCGAAATTTGTGATATTTTATGTTCGAATTTTCGGGCTGACGATCGATTTTTTTTAAAATTTCAGAGCAAATCATCAATGCGAGCAACGGCAAAAAATCGGAAAATCGTGGGTCTGCGGAAGAATGTCATGCCTGCTGTAACTCCGGAATTTCCGGGGCATGTTTTATCAAATCCCTGGAACACAAACAGGCATGCAGAAGATGATACCAGATTTCAGCTTAAGAAAAAGATAATGGACAGCGATGAATATGACGAGGGGCTATTATGGAATTATCTAACACTATTGTTGTGGAATGATTAGAGCGCGAAAAGTTAGAAAAACAGGAAAAATTAGAACACAAAAAGTTAGAAAAGAAGAAAAATTAGAGTGCGAAAGAGAAGAAAGGGTTGAACGGGAAAAGTTAGAAAGAGAAGAGAGGTCTGAAAAATTGAGGATGGAACATGAATTAGAAATGGAGAGGCTAAGGATACAAGGTTCGACAAATAACTCTAATGGGTCTAGGGAATCTAATAATGAAAGTAACATAGAAAAATTGATCAAAAGTGTTAAAACTCTGTCTATCAAAGTACCAGAAGGGACTGAGGGATGGAATTTATTTTTCAACAGTTTAGAAAGGGCATTCAAAACTAAAACTGTACCGGAAAACGAGCAGGCCAAAATTCTACTAAATATATTAGGAGATAAGGCAGATAATTTGTTAATTTATACCACTAGGGAACAAATTGAGAGTTATGAGGAATTAAAGGAGTTAGTTCTGAGGGAACGTGAGCCGACGCCGAAGGCGTGTTTGGAAAATTTTAAGAAGGCTAGGAGAAACCAGAATGAAACTCATGTATTATTTGTATCGCGTTTAATAGCAACATGGGAAAATTATTGTAAGATTAGGGGTGCTGACTCATATGAAAAGGTCAACCAGTTAATAATTACCGATAAGTTATTAAACACGTTAAATGAAGAAACCGCATCATATAATGGGTTAACTCAGCAGAGTAAATGGTTAGAAGCTTCTAAAATTGCTAAAGAATGTGACAATTATTTTGACGCTAAACACAAGTCTTATGCGGTTACGTATAAAAGTTTTAAGGGTAAAGATAGGTATGTAAACAGTGAAAAAGTGAGACCGAGGGAGGATAGTAAATTTAGTGGTAATTGGAGGCAAAACGGGAATAATGTGATTAATTCTTTTTCGGATAGAAAAACTGAGTTTAAGAGATTAAAGTGACTAATGAAGGAAATAATAATAATAGCGAATGTCGAGAACAGAAAGTGGGTGTAAATAAGATTGTCGTGAAAGGATACAAAGAGTTACCTAAAGGAGCTATTGTGGTGAGGATATCGGCAAAGGCCAAACAGAGAACTAATGTTATTGGTGAGAAGTTAAATTCGAGAAAATTTAAGTTAGTGTAAATGGGCAAAAAGCAAAAGGATTGGTTGATTCTGGATGTGAAATTAGTGTTATTCATAAAGATTTGGTACCGGAAGAGAAATTAAAAGGAGCAGGTAGTATTTATTTACAAGGATTATTTGGTGAAGCAGTTAAATCACTGTTGGTTAAATTACCATTAGCTATTCCGCAATTCGGACAAACTAATATAATTCATCAGAAAGTACTTTACGCGGTGACCGATAATATTAATGAGCAGGTAATTTTACATCCCGAGGTGATTAATGAGTTATCAGGGGTGAATCGCGAGGAGCCATTGCTAGAAACCCAAGAATTAGAAAGTTTGAAAATTAGTATTGATAACTCGAGTTAAAAGAAAGATAGGAGCAGCGATAATTGTAATGATTACGCAATAGAAGCAAGATCGGAAAATTTACACAGTCAGAATGCAGAAAAAATGGAAGTGGAGGAAAATAATAAAGTTATCGTTAGCAATTCAGATATGTTTAAGAAATCCCAATTGGAATGCAAAAATTTAGAGAGAGTTTGGGAATTAGCTAAAATGGATAAAGGGGATTATTATATTGTAGATGGTTTATTGTATCATAAAGAGAAATTGTTAAGCGAAACTATAGCGCAATTAGTAGTACCCAAGGTAAGGGAAGAAATCCTAAAATTAGCGCATACTTCGGTATTTGGAGGGCATCATGCGGCCAGGAAAACATTACAGGAATCAGGTTTTCGTTTTATTGGGAGGGGATGGCAAAAGAAACTAAACAATTTTGTCAGTCATGTTTAGAGTGCCAATTGACTAGAGGGGTTAAAGTGAATGATAGAGCTCCTATTTTCCCAGTATCGTGGCCAGAACTTCCATTTCAGGTAGTTAATATTGATTTAATTGGGCCTATTGATCCTAAAAGTTCACAAGGACATCAATATATACAAACCTTAATTGACCAGCATACCAGGTGGGCAGAAGCAATACCCCTAAAAAGTTTAACTGCTAAAACAGCGTGTGATGCATTACTTCAAATATTTACAAGGACAGGAATTCTAAATATAATCACACGTGATAATGGAACCTATTTCATTGCTGACTTAACAAAAGAATTTGAGAAAAGGTTAGGGGCTAGTCCACGATTTTCGACTCTACGGTACCCACAGTCTAACGGTCTTGTGGAACATTTTAATCAGACGCTTAAACATATGTTGCTTCATAAGATTAGGGAAGAAGGGAAAAGATGGCATGAACAAATACCATTTACATTATGGGCGTATAGGGAAGTCCCAAATTCTATGACAGGAATCGCACCTTTTCAATTATTATATGGTTGAGCACCGGAAGGTCCTTTATCAGTTCTCAAGTCATCCTGGGCAGGAGAAAATAAGGGGGCACAGTTAGATACTATGCCGATTCATGAGTATTTGAATAAACTTAGGGGACGCTTAGAAAGAGCCACAAATGAGGCAAAATTATCGTCCGAGGTGCAACAAGGCAGAATGGCCTATCATTATAACTTAAGGTCAAAAGAAAAAATGTTTGAAGTAGGCGATAAAGTAATACTGTTAATCCCCGATTCAACTAAACAAGTTATATTCTAGGTGGCAAGGGCCGGCAACTATTGTCGAAAAATGAAACAGGCATTCGTCTATAGTTGAATTAGCCGACAGAGTAGGAAGTTCGTGCACCAAAATAAAATAAGAGAATTTATTGCTAAGTGTAATATAATGAATATTGTTTTTGAACGTGATGAGGAATTTGGAGAAGTTGGGGAAATTCCTATTTTAAACCAGGAGCAAGAGGTAGAACAGGACATAGAAAGGTTCGAAATAAAAGGGTTATCGAATAGTCAAGTCAAGGATACAAAGTCCATTTTGAGGGAGAATAAAGAGGTATTTATGGGTCCTGTGCGACCAGCGGAAATAGGGGAGCACCGTATTGATTTGAAACTGGGTGTGGCAAGGATAAAGCCAAAGTTATATAGTGTACCTGTTGCTTATAAAGAGGAAGTAGATAGATTCAGGAGTTATTAGAATTAAATCTAATTGAAGTGTCAAAGGCAGAAATTAGTCATCCAATTGTTTGCGTGGCGAAAAAAGACGTAACTGTTAGGCTTTGTATAGATTATAGAGCTTTAAATTCAGTAACGCAGGTCCCAACATTTCCTATGAAAGATTCGCAGGAAATCATGCATACTGCGGGGGCAGCTAAATATTTATCTTCGATTGATTTATTGAGGGGTTATTGGCAGATCAAAATGGCTGAGGAATGTAAACATTTGACAGCGTTTACAACTCAAAATGGGACTTATCAGTGGTGTACTATGCCTTTTGGTTTATCAGGGGCAGCTGCTACGTTCCAAAAAGATATGAATGAGGTTCTTCAAGGTCATCGGAGGTATGCACAAGCATATATTGATGATGTTATCATTTTCTCTGACACCTGGGAAGAACATTGTGAGCATGTTAGGTCTGTCATAGAAGAACTTAAAAATAGAAATTTTACGATTAGGCTCTACAAATGTAAATTTGGAGAGAAATTGACAAAGTTTTTAGGTCATGTAGTTGGGGGTGGAACGCATGCACCTGATGAGGAAAAAATAGGAGCAGTAAGGGACTTAAAGAGACCGAAAACTAAAAAGGAAGTTAGATCTGTTTTGGAATTAATGAGATTTTACCGATCTTATATTCCAAATTATGCAGAAATTGCTATACCTTTAACTGAATTAACTAAAGGGAAGGTTAAAAATACCGTACCATGGGATGAAAGGGCAGAAGAAGCATTTAATACCCTTAAAGATGAGTTATGTAATGTGACTCATTTGGCTACACCTACCGTAGGCCGGGAATATCAGCTTCACGCCAATGCTTCAGACCTGGCAGTAGGATGTTTTCTTACTCAAAAAGATGAAAAGGGGCAGTTTAAACTGATAGCTTTTGCCAGTCAGAAATTATCAGGGGCTCAGTGTGCTTGGCCGAGTATAGAGAAAGAGGCTTGGAGTGTTCTCTTCGGGTTGCGGAAGTTTGAAAAGTGGACCTATGGATCTCAAATTTAGATCATAACGGATCACAATCCATTAAAATTTCTCACTGAAGCAACCCCAAGGTCCCCCAAACTCACTAGATGAGCTCTTGCCTTGCAACGCTGGAATCTGAGTATTTCTCATCGTCCAGGAGTGCAACATTTGAATGCTGATGCAATTTCTAGGCTACATAAGAAGAGCTGGGAAGAACAGCCAGTTGCTAGCCCATCGGCATCAATGACTAAATAGTAGACAAAACTGAAAGGGATGTCATCACGTTTCAAATTGTTTTTTATGTATGTGTAATTGTATTTGAATTTTGTGTTTATAATAGTGTATTAGCATGTGTAGTTTTTCTGTAATAATAATATTAGTACATGGTTCATTAGAGATGCCAGTAGATAATGTTCAGACACCTTGAAATATATATGTAATAATAATAATGAAGAAACCTGCAAAGAGACTATTGAACTCTTCTGTGATATTACTATATGTTTGGGGAAAATTAGCCCCTAAATGGCATATTTTCCGCTAAGGTGGGGGGTGTCAGGTTCTGAGAAAAATCTGCTATTAGAACTAGGGTTCTATATTATTT
This sequence comes from Maratus speciosus, assembly GCA_963932465.1. Taxonomy (NCBI): domain Eukaryota; kingdom Metazoa; phylum Arthropoda; class Arachnida; order Araneae; family Salticidae; genus Maratus; species Maratus speciosus. The sequence goes on from OZ010796.1 coordinate 340,808,838, forward strand.
TTGTCTTAATATATTATATATTGTATGGCCTGTGTACTGGAATTTCAAAGTAACATTCCTTCCTTATCTGAAACTGGATTGAGCCGGTGAAAATGTACAGATGGAATGAAGGAAAAAAAAGATGGTTGGAGAGGGGTGTGCCCGACCTCTTGAGATGTCTCTTGAAGATGGGGAGACAAAGGCATTCCACGAACGAGGAAAAGAGCTTGGAATGCAAGCCTGGTAGAAACCTTGGGGGGTTGCGTTGAGTAAAAGCAGAGGCTGCGGAAAGCAGTCGTTTTTGGCATGGAGCATGGCAGTTGGAGACGAGAGCGCAGAGTGGATAGAGTTCCTGCGGATAGCTCTTAGATAGAGCGTAGGGTTGAGTTAGAGCCGAGAGTGCAGAGTGGACAGTAGGTCCTGTGGATAGCTCTTAGATAGAGTATAGGATTGAGTGAGGCTCGCAGAGCTTAGGCTTAGAGCCCATGTGTTGGGAGATTGAGATTGATCTCCGGAAAAGCTAATTTAATGCGTATAGAGTGAGAGTGATATATAATGTAGTTTTAACAGTACACAGCCAGCTTTACTGTATTTAATTTAATGTTGAACCGGATCACCTACATCAGAGTTTTAAGTGTAAATAGTGTTTTGTATTGTGTAAATAAACTGTTAATTTAGTTAATTGAAAGCGTTGGTTTTCATTTAAGCAATCCTCTCAGTGCATGACCGATATCACGTAATCATATCGGTGGTGGCAGCATATAAATAGCACAGAATTTCTTCAAAGTTGTGCGAACTAAGAGGAAACTCCGACAGCTATTTTGACCGCACAAGGAAAACATAAACGATCTCTTTTATCTAGTGGTGACTGTTCATGTTTGATGCATGAGGGCTTATTATCTCTGAGAACTTATTACTATTTACAATTGTGAGAATAGAATAGAATAGAGTAGAATGGACTGATGCAATATGTTGTATTATAACAATACGAGTTTTTCGGGAAAGTTTCCAAAACATAAGTAAAATTCAATCTTCTTTGTTTCCACCCCTCCTCTGTCAAGTGGTTGAACCCTATAACCATAGAGATCGACTGCTCTACTGTCTGGTGTTTTGCAAGTTTTGAAAACCTCTCAGTACTGTAGTGGTGTTTAAAATAAATGAAATCAGAAATATGTCTTCATTTCGAGAAATCTTGTATAAATTTTTTTTTTAAGTTCCAAAAAATCTGCATCAGATAAACCTTTGAAGGATATCCAATGTAAAACTTATGATGTGCGGTGGCAGTACAAAAAGTCTTCTAAAACTGACAGAGTTAGAGGTATTGGTGCTAAAAAGAATTGAGGACGAAGTGTGTAAGGCAACCAAAAAGAAATCAGCCTTTCTTGATTTATTTTATAAAGATAATTAAAATCAATTTATTCTTAAAATTTTAAATATATTTTATCATAACTTCAAGTTTACATAATTACTTGTAAAAATTGGAAAAAGATAAGATAAAATGACCGTGTAGCCTTGGCGAAACATGGTCAGTAGGGGAGAAGGGGGCTAGTGTGGACAGTTTTTGTAAATTTCGCAAAAAAGTATACTAAATACCATTTTCCACACTTCAAGTATTTTTTTTACAAGAATTTACTATTTTATCTTTGATTTGGTTGATATATTAAATTATTTACAGTTATTTTAATACAGTTATTTATTAATACGTTATTTTATTAATACAGTTATTTGTTTAATACAGTTATTTATTAATTTTTTTTAAAGTTATTTTTGTCCTCACTAGCTCCATGTGGTGGGGCTAGTGTGGACAAGCTAGAATACTGATTTAGACAATGTAATACAACTCTTATAAGTGTTTGCAAAACCAGTATAAAATAAATTTGAACCTAAACAACATAGTAAATATATTAATCATAATAAAATATAACTTAATGTTATACATAATATTTTTTTGTTATTACTGAGGACTGCAGTTGGGTATATTATGAATCTATTTCAAAGACAAAAATAAATACATTACAAAAGTACAAAACACTGGTCAAAATAAAAAGGCATGGATGTATTTACCTATCTTAAAATCTTAAGTTTGTTTACAAGGTTAAAGTATTTGTCAAAGTAACTAAATGTTTTTCATTAGTGTTTACACAGCCAGGAAATTCCATAATAAGCATGATGGCTTCTTGAATAATGCCTGGCTGTGAGAGTTTTCCAATGATGTTTATTTGTGAAACATCATTTTCAATGTAAATAAAGTGGTTTTTCTTAGAGCTAATACTCTTGAGGCACTGTTTCATACTCAACAACAGAAACAGACTTTGAATAACTGCTACATATTTATAAAATCTGCTGCGGCTGGACTTCTTGCAAATTAAAGAAACTTGAGACAATGCAAAATCTCCTGGCTTGATTATTTTTTTCGCTCATTTCTATTTCTTCAATTTCTAATTCATCAACTTCCATGTCAAAAGGCTGTTTCCTGTTTCCACTGTCTTCTCATGTACTTACCTAATCTTTTGTAGTACCTGGGCATTCACAGTCGATAATATAGCTCCAAAAAAAAAGTAATCATCTCAAAAGGCTAATCAATTTAATGGGATAGTTCCACGTTTTTGCAAATCTTGATATAATATTACTTAGTGTAAATAATTTAGATATGCTTTTGCTGCTAAGGAAGGAATATCAGACTGATACTATTTTGCCGGGATAATTTAACATCCAGTCATTAAATGCAACTTAACACATTCCTTTGAATGCACCATAAATTGCAACATCTAGGGGTTGAAGTTTATGGGAAGAATGTGATGGGAAAGACAGTAACATAATGTAAATCAGGGGTGATTGTGACTCAGAGTGAAAAACCCTGAAAATTAATAGATACAAAGTGAAAAACCCTGAAAATTATCGATGCAAAATATACCAATATCAATTTACATAACAATTGATGCTGCAACAGCATGACAATCAAATGACATATTTCTGCTATTGTTTGAAATATACAATTGCAGAAAAACATAATTTGGTAAACTTGTGTTAATTTCATTGAAAGCTAAATGGCTTCATCAAATGGAGAGTGCAATTTATCTTGTTAAATATGCAAAGTTCGAATTCTATACTCAGTAAATGAATTTATTCTAAGTACTCATGAAACAAGTACAAATTATGTATTAAGAGTAGGATCTCTTAGTTTAATGCAAGTCATACCTTAGTTATTCGAAAACAATAAAAAAAAATGTCAAAACCAATCCAATTTTACTTTAAGTGGGTAAGTATTAGGAAAAAATAAAAATCACAATACCAGGGGTGATTCTGAGTAAAAAAAAAAAATGTATCTGAAAGGTTACAGCAGAGAGGGTGGGGAGAGAATCACTCCTGGTTCTATAATTGTTTTTTCTGCGTTCCTTTCACGAAATTAGCGCTTTTTCCGCGAATTTTCGGCGAAATTTGCGTTTTTTCGCGATTCTTTAAATAAATTTATGTTTTTTCCCTATGACCCTTTAAAAAAATTGCGTTTTTCCTGCGATCCTTTGACGATATTTCCGTTTTTCTAGCGATTCATTGACGAAAATCGCGTTTTCCCGCGATCTTTTGACGAAATTCGCGTTTTTCCCGCGATCTTTTGACGAAATTCGCGTTTTTCCCGCGATCTTTTGACGAAATTCGCGTTTTTCCCGCGATCTTTTGACGAAATTCGCGTTTTTCCCACGATCTTTTGACGAAATTCGCGTTTTCCCCGCGATCTTTTGACGAAATTCGCATTTTTCCCGCGATCTTTTGACGAAATTCGCATTTTTCCCGCGATCTTTTGACGAAATTCGCGTTTTTTTTCACGATTCTTTAAAGATAGTTTTTTTTTCGTGATCCTTTAATGAAATTTGTGTTTTTCCCGCGATCCTTTGGCGACATTTCCGTTTTCTCCGCGATCTCTTGACGAAAATCTTGTGTTTTTCGCGATCCTTTATGAATTTTGCACTTTTTTGCGATCCTTAGACGAAACTTCTGTTTATTTCGCGATCATTAGACGAAATTTGTTTTATTTCGCGATCATTAGACGAAATTTGTTTTATTTCGAGATCATTAGACGAAATTTGTTTTATTTCGAGATCATTAGACGAAATTTGTTTTATTTCGAGATCATTAGACGAAATTTGTTTTATTTCGAGATCATTAGACGAAATTTGTTTTATTTCGAGATCATTAGACGAAATTTGTTTTATTTCGAGATTCTTTGACCAAATTCGCATTTTTTCCGCGATCGTTTGGTGAAATTTGCAGGTTTTTTCGCGATTCTTTAAAGAAATTCGTTTTTTTTTCGCGATCCTTTAACGAAGTTTGCGTTTTTCCAGAGATCCTTTGGCGATATTTCAGTTTTTCCCGCGATCCTTTGATAAAAATCGCGTTTTCCCCTGCAATCTTTTGACGAAAATCGCATTTTCACCGCGATTACGGGATGGGGTCCTTCTAAGTTCTAATTGTGTTTTTTCTGCGTTCTTTTGACGAAATTCGCATTTTTTCCACGATTCTTTAATGAAATTCATGTTTTTTTAAGTGATCTTTTAACGAAATGTTCGTTTTTCCAGCGATCTTTTGACGATATGCATTTCTTCCGCGTTCTTTTGACGATATATCCGTTTTCCCGTGATCTTTTGACGAAAATTACGTTTTTCCCGCGATGTTTTAACGAAAATCTTAGTTTTATCGCGATCCTCTGCGAAATTCGCGCTTTTTTCGCGATCCTTTGGCAAAATTTGTGTTTTATTTCTAGTTTCTTTGACGAAATTAGCTTTTTTTCCTGGAATCCTTTGACGAAATTGTCGATTTTTTTTCAGCGAACGATTGAGGAATTGATTTTTTTCGGCGACCATTTGTCAAAATTCACGATATTTTTAATGTCCGAATTTTCCACTAAGCGTAATGATAACATAAACCCGGAAAGATCGACCGAAAAACCCGGAAATCCGGGCTACACCCGGAGCACAATCACCCCTGGTAAATTTCCTTCACATATGTGTAATTTCTACAAGAGAAATGGTGTGAATTATGATTATCAAGAAGCAAAAAAAAACAGGGTGCTCAATATCAGATTTTGTGTGTTCTTGTATATGGTGTAAAACAGCTGGAAATAGTTCTTTCACCATCCATCCGCCTTTTTGAAGGCAAATCTAGACTTTCAGTTGGAGCACCAACAAGAAAATAATCCTTACAATTTACACTAGGATACATCCTACCTATGCTATTATAATGGACTAGCATTAGTAATTTAAATAAAAAATGTTTATCAAACTAAATTCTACTATGTGTGTATTCTATACTTAAATTCACTTATTACTTCACAAATGAATCTAATTTAGTATATAAATAGCATAAAATGTGATATATTTGTATACCTAAATAATGTTTTTACAACTGAAAGCTGAAGCTATAGTCTCTGTAGAAAAAAAGGCCGTTCAAGGCCAAACATCCTCTTTTCATTTCCCCTTCGTTGTCATGGCATTAGAGGATGCTAGTCTGTCGTCCCTCTTTTTCCACCGCACTTCTGCAAAACAAATTTAGCCCTGCAAGAGAATGAGTTACTGCAGTATTCGAAAACTCTGCCATAACACCAATCTTAATTTTCTTAAAGCGAACTGGATATATGGATGTATTTTTAGACGACAGATTAATGGTGTTCTTATTTTTTTAGCTCACAGGCTATCAAAGCCTGAGAGCTAATGTGCCCGCCCGTTCTGTATGTATGTATGTACGTAACGCGATAACTCTTGATAGAAACATCTGATTTGCTTCAAAATTTTTTCCTAGGTTCATTGTGATAAGGTGCTTCCCTGATTAGTTTTGGGAGTTCATTGGTTAAGGATAAAGGGGGAAAAACAGGGTTAGTCCACCCCCCCCCCCCTTAATTCAGATAAATGTGTTTTTCATGCAGAATGATTCGATTTGCTCCAAATTTGGTATACCAGTTTATTATGTTAAGGAACATCCCTGATTAGTTTTGGGAGTTCATTGGTTAAGGATAAAGGGGGTTAGTCCACCCCCTTAATTCAGATAAATGGGTTTTTTATTTAATTAATAATTTGTAATTGTAACTTTATTATTTAAATTAATTATAATTTATTATTTAAATTATTTATTATTTAATTTAATTATAATTTATT